>CABFPE010000789.1:134018-163240 GCA_900660155.1 Hofstenia miamia
ATATATATATATATATATATATATATATATTATATATATATAATTATTATTTTTAAAAAGTCACACAGAATTGACTAGTTAGAAATGTTTATTTTGTCAATGGTTAATAGGATTATTTTATGAATAATTTATTGTCCAAAAATGAATATGAAAACTGTGATTTCATTGCTTGTTTATTGATATATGGAGTGCAACTATGCCTATAAAATTTTTATTTGCATTGTAGGTTACTAAGTTCATAAATTTACTAAATATCAATTATCCTTAAGTCCAGTGTAATTTACTGATACCAGTTTCATTGGACTGGAAACTGGGACTAATTTTTTCAAGGAGAACGGGATTTACATGAGACTGTAACCATAAATAAGAGTACTGGGGCTACTGATTTCAAACTACTACTCACAATATTGGCGAAAATAGAAGTTATGTCATGTGACCATGGCACAAGAAAACTTCATGGACTGGGTCCAATAAATTTCCAGCCGTGAATCCCTAGTTTGAATATAAGAAATGAAAAGTCTTACATTTCTAAAAAGTATAGAGTCATGAAGAATAATGTTTATATATTTTTTTTGCAACTATTTGCATGAGATAGTAATCTGCTTCGTTAATATATGCATCAAAATTCATTGAATGCTTGCATTGAAAATTTTGGGATACATCCACTGTAATAAAGAATTGCGCATTATTGTGACTTGAATCATCCAGTGTAAACCTGTAATTTTAAATATTTTAGATAGATTCAACAGTAGTACTGTAGATATTTACATATTATAATAGAAATATGTGAGCTAATAATCGAATGCTGCTACTATTGGTACTATGGAAACATCAAAAATCAATCAAAGTTATTATTTCAACATACTTTTTTTTTAATTGGTATTTAATTTCGAAGAATCAAATAATTTTAAAATTTCATTAAAAAATTCTGAAATTAATTATTTTTAAGTTACTTGATGTCAAATTTACTGCCTCAAATATAAAATTTCCTCAAAATATAAATATTCAAGAAAATTTAATAATGGTGAAATAATTTCCTATAGTGCAGAAGGTGAGCAGTTTTAAGCACCCAGTGGAATTCTACATGCGAATATAATTTTAAAATTGTTTTTAAGTTGCAGTCTATGCTACATATAGCACAGAATTATAGAAGTGTTAATATTAAATGAAACCGAAACGGATCCGAATATAAATAAGTATTTTTACAATAAATAAACATGGACTATATTTACGTTTTTTTTCAAATGCCAAAAAAATATTTATGTACTTAAACACTGTCGTGAGATCAAAAATGGACATATAGGAGATATACCGAAGAGCACAGAATCGGATTTAGCTGAGGTATTGGAGAATAGGGCTACTTACGCAATAGTGCATGCAAATCATTTCAAATGTAGTGAATCCTATATAAGTTAAAAGTAATTTGTTGAAAATTCAAAAATTGATTATTGCTCTGCCACAATTCCAACAAATTCATTTCTTGGCCTGTTTGTATGCTTTGATGCAATCTAAATCCTTAAAATTGTCATCAACTACAATCACAATATATTTAAAGAGTTTAAATAGTTTAGTTTTTTATGGTATTACCTTCCTATTAATTTTACTATGTCCAAATCTAAAATCCCCATTTTGCAATGTTATTATGAATTGAGAACTAAAAGATAAAATTTACTTCAAAATTGCAGCTAAGACGATGAAAACAAGAATAGCCGAAACAATGGCATATTAAAGAACACATGCAAAAATATATATTGCAAGGCACTAAAAAATTGTAGTAGAGTGCATTATTATCCGTGATAGAAAAATTTATTTTTTAAACTAAATTTGAGATTTAAATATAAATGTTGAATTTTTCTTTTCATTGAAATTGGCTACTACCATGTGTTCTTAAAGCTCCCGTGAAAATAATACTAATGTAACTTTTCCAAAAATAAAAGAATTAATTTGATGTTTTCAATTTTTTATTTATTGATTATTCGGATTTCACGTGACCTAAACAATATGCAAGTAGCTGATAGAATTGAGTTGGTAAAAAACTATTATTTATATGGACAATCAGTCACAGTTGCAATAAGAAAATTTGCGTCTACTCATAAAATAAAGACCAAGAATGAATACCCAAAGGATTCTACAGTTCGAGATCTTGTGTCAAGGTTTGAAACACATGGTACATTAGTTGATTTGCCAAGATCTGGAAGAGGTGACAGTGTTTCTGAGATTGATGTAGACATGGTAAGAGAAGTAATGGAAATGCTGCCAACCACGAAAGCAATTGGAAACGAAATAGGACGATCAAATTCATTTGTTTGGAATATCATGAGGCATTATATNTCCCCCCGTCAGGTTTCCAAATTTGATTTTGACTGGATAAATCAAAAAAATTTCCGTAAAAAATTGAAAAATTTAAAATCTAGGATCGTGAAATGCATTTTTTAGGGTCTATTTTCTCAATATTTTCAAAATTTTTCGGGGGGCTTCGCCCCGCATTGGATAATGATGATGATGTCCCCCCGTCAAAAAATCCTGAATACAACAAACACTTCTTGTTTTTCTTCGACATAAACTTGATCAACAAGAGCATCCGGAATTCTGTTTTTTTGTGGGATTGCTGTCCAAGGTTTTAACATTTCAACTAATCAAAGCTGAGAGGACTGTATGTTGCAATAATAGACCTAAACAGGAATATACCAAACCTCTAAAATATGAAGTGAATATATATTTTGGGCAACAATATTTTTTATTTATCTGCGACATACATTATATACCTCGTAATTTGGACATCAATTTGCAGTTGTTTTTTAGGATTGTTTGTCAAAACGGACATTGTTGTTTGCTTCATTCACTTTGCTAAATTTATGTCATGTTGGCCTCTGGCTTGCAACAGTAGTTGACATATGCATTAATTTCTGAATGTGACGTTTCGATATTGCAAGAACTGCTCAAATTTTAAATTAATTCTAAGTATTACTAAAACTCATAAATTTTTCCAACAAACTGCAAATTTACAGGTGCGAATTTGAGAAACTTGAAATTAGTAAGTAAATGATTTTATATGTTTTTAAATCATTTTATTGAATTATTCATGACTGGAATTTTACTTAATTTAAATTCTGTAGTTCTAAATCCTACCAACAATTAAATTTATTAACAATGTTCAAATTGTTTTAAGTAAAAAAATGTATTAATCCTCTTGCTAATTTTTTTCTATATCAATTCACACTAATTATATTACATGCTTGAATTAGAGTTATGATGGTTCATTCAGTCCAGTGTAATTTACTGATACCAGTTTCATTGGACTGGAAACTGGGACTAATTTTTTCAAGGAGAACGGGATTTACATGAGACTGTAACCATAAATAAGAGTACTGGGGCTACTGATTTCAAACTACTACTCACAATATTGGCGAAAATAGAAGTTATGTCATGTGACCATGGCACAAGAAAACTTCATGGACTGGGTCCAATAAATTTCCAGCCGTGAATCCCTAGTTTGAATATAAGAAATGAAAAGTCTTACATTTCTAAAAAGTATAGAGTCATGAAGAATAATGTTTATATATGTTTTTTGCAACTATTTGCATGAGATAGTACAACAAGTCGTTAATATATGCATCAAAATTCATTGAATGCTTGCATTGAAAATTTTGGGATACATCCACTGTAATAAAGAATTGCGCATTATTGTGANAATTTCAAAATGGGACAGACAGTAATGAAGATTGTGATGTTATTTCAAGAATAGAATTAAATATTGTGCATTCTCAAGTGATTCAGACACTTTTTCAATAATGACAATGTATTTGATAATACAATTACTACTACCAGTGAAGATTATGAGGAGTTATTGCTTATATACCATGTGTTCTTAAAGTTCCCGTGAAAATAATACTAATGTAACTTTTCCAAAAATAAAAGAATTAATTTGATGTTTTCAATTTTTTATTTATTGATTATTCGGATTTCACGTGACCTAAACAATATGCAAGTAGCTGATAGAATTGAGTTGGTAAAAAACTATTATTTATATGGACAATCAGTCACAGTTGCAATAAGAAAATTTGCGTCTACTCATAAAATAAAGACCAAGAATGAATACCCAAAAGGATTCTACAGTTCGAGATCTTGTGTCAAGGTTTGAAACACATGGTACATTAGTTGATTTCCCAAGATCTGGAAGAGGTGACAGTGTTTCTGAGATTGATGTAGACATGGTAAGAGAAGCAAACGGCCAGCTGCCAACCACGAAAGCAATTGGAAACGAAATAGGACGATCAAATTCATTTGTTTGGAATATCATGAGGCATTATATGGGTTTTACCCATACAAAATTCAGGTTGGCCAGTAACTGACTCAAGCCCAAATTGAAAAACTCAAAGAGTTTTCACGTGAATGTGCCTTGCAGAATCAGGATGGAGATGAGTTGAAACATGTAATTTTTACAGATGAGGCATACTTCACGTTGAATGGGTTTGTTAATCGGCAGAATACAAGATTTTGGGGTAGTGAGAAGCCAGGTGTCACTGAAACGTCTTCCTTCGGGAAAAAGATTTTGGTGTGGGCTGGTTTTTCAAAAGATATGAAATTGCCTATTGCTTTTGTGTCTGATGGAACTCTGGATGGTGATAAGTACACTGACAATTTGGATCGCGTAGTGATTCCATTTCTTAGAAGGCATCGTTTGTTATCCAGAGTAATCTTCCAACAAGATGGTGCCAAACCCCACACTTCAAATCAAACCTTGGAATACCTCAACGCCAAATTTCCTGGGCGTGTGATATCTGACAGAACTAACGTCATTTGGCCTCCAAATAGTCCCGATTTAAGTCCCCTTGACTTTTTTCTTTGGGGATACAATTTTGGATAACAAATTTTAAATTATGTAAAAGCAACATTAAATAATTTAATCCCCTATTATTGCTATGCTAAGGGTATGATTCTATAAAATTTTTTGTATTAGTAATTACAATAATCACGAACTAAATTGATCTTGGCCTTGCAAGTTGCTTATAGTGCATCTTAAATAACAATTTTATAATTATATTTAGTGATATTAAATTTTGACGGTGTTGGCAGCAACTAATGTATTCCACTTGCTTCTTTGAGTTTCTTCTGCATTTCCATTTGCAAGTTTATACAAACAGATGTTTTTGGTGGCTTTACAAATATATTTTTATGCAATGGCTAATACTAATCGCATTTTCAGATTTAAAATATTCGTCACCAATTTTATAAGTTGTTAGAAAGAATAACACTGAACCTGTTGTATGAACAATGAAATTCAATTCCTAAATTTAACTTAGAATGAGATTGTTAACACACTTAAAGTGGCATACAATGTAAAAATGTATGAAATGTACAATATACACAATTTTTAAAAAATTTTGGATTCGAAACAGATCTGACATTTTCTCAAAATTTAGATCCGATCCGTATCCGATCTGATTCTAATTCTGGGGTGAGGTATTGGTAGAATATTATCTGCGTTAGACTGAACTTTTTAGGCTAGTAATTTCCAAATTTCTTTTTTTAGAATTCCGTGGGACGGCAACCGGGACCAACTTCTCAAACTAATCTGGGACAATTTCATAGTATATTATACCATAATTAAATTTTAAAATTATATTTAATAAACAAACATATCTGTGACATCTCCATTTAATATTTAACTTTAGTAATAATTATATTAGCAAATTTAATCTCAGTATGAGACCAACAATAGATTTACAGGACCCGAAGCAGCGACATCGGGACCAGATCCAACGGTACTGGACCAATCCGGAAAAACACGGTATAACACCAGTATGAGAAGAGGCGTATGGAAATAATTATATACAAAAGATTCGTTCCTTAGCTGTCTGATCAAACGAAATATTAAATATAGAACTTTAGATACATTTCCATTTTCGGTCTCTTTCAAAGTTGCTTTCTTCCGCAGATTAATTGGTTTCTAAATATGTCATTCTTCCCTTTCCTAAGTTTAAGCAAACTTCAAAGAAGTGAGAATCAATGAACACACCGAGATTCCCCAAAATGCTTCAATTATGATAACGGATATTGCTAATAGAAATTAAACTCAAACTATTAAAAAATTATATTTCATTGCATTTTTGTAATGATGAAATGTATTTTTATAACTTCATTAAGGTATGGATTTTCTAAATATTAAAATACATTTGGTGTTCAAGTAGTTTGATAATGCAAGTCCTTTCATTTTTCTGGATCATATGATGTGAATACATCTACATTCCAATTTTAATATTACCTATATATCTCATTACTCAACTAAAATAGGCATTGCAATCACTATTAGGGGACTTTTAGTCAACAATTACGAATCGTCATGTTCCTGCATTAAATTTGCAGTTGGCTATTGTTCTTTCATGCTTAGTCAATAGGTTAAAGTTATTAAATGTTTTTATAATAAATGTCTCAGCCTACTAATTGGTAAAATTGGGTCAATTTTTCTAAGCAACATGGGCCATGATTGTTTAATTGTAAAACCCAGTGCATGTACGTTTGAAGGAGAATTATATTCCTTTTGCGTTATCTTCAATTTCAGTATAGAAAAATGTACTTTTTAGTACTATTTCATTGTTCTTACTATTTAATACATTATATATATGTTATGTATATTGGTTATGAAGCATAGACCTGTAGAGATATTCAAATTGTAGGTAGGTCATATATGGGCCACATCTTGACAGCATTGAATTGTGTTGGGTTAAAATCCCTCAATTTTTGGTTTGGTTGGGTCAAAATATTTTGATCCATTTACAGAGCTTGGCTTATTCCAATTGAGTTTGGTTTAGTCACATCCCAATCCCATGAAATTTTTGGCCCAATACTCCCATTGGTCCCACACAACGGCATAGGGCTCATTACGAAAATTGGTAAACATGATGAAAAATATTCTTCTATCCGCAGTCTCAACTCTCACATTTTTCGTTTTGACCAGTCTCATGTAAGTTCCCAAGTCACTGAAATATTTAATCCCAGATGTTAGTCTCATGTAACTTGGTTTTCCCAGGCCTTGAAGCGAGTCAATTTTTTTTACCCGACTCGAATGATATATACACTCCACCCGATCCGACTCGTCTTTCTAAATCTGAAACGACTTGCTCATTTCGGCTTGTAGAAGGAATTACTCATTTCAAAAATATTTGATATGCCTAAAATCAATTTAAAACTAAATTTAAGAAATTGAATTAAATAAAATGGTAGAGAGTAGTATTAGGAAGCTCCAAATCCAAACAGATACTGAACTCTTGTCACGACAAAAGTTTTGACGGAGAATTATGAAATTTGAAAAAAATGATGTGTTTTATGGAGTACAAGCTGGTATTCAAGGCAGTTTAAGTTATTCTCAATGGATATTCGGTTTGAAAACAGCAATAATGTCACCAAAACAAACAAAAACACACATAACTAGCTAGTCGGTTTTGGGAAAATTAAATGTTTTGCTTTGCGTTAGTTGTCACATCTGACAAAACAGCTACATGTAACACACCGTTCAACATTTCAATGAAACGTTAAAACCTATGCATGTAATCAATAATTAATGTCAACTTTATTGAATGACCCGATTTAAAAAAATCGTACCACACGATCGGACAAAGAGCTGACCTGACCTAACCCGACCCATTCCACCCCTGACAAGTGGTGCGTGAAATGGACTAAGATGTAAACTGAAATTACTATTTATTGCAGACACATGCTATAATTGTTACACCTACTAGAATTTTTTACCACAGCTATCTCAAATTAAGTCCTGTGATTTATTTTAATTAATTTCATTTCCCATCCTGTTCGAAATCCAATTAGAGTTTTAGAGAATTAAAGTCATATATGCATAAACATGATACATAACACAAAAATAATGCAGTAAACTGCTATGCATTACTAACTTTCTCTAATCTAAATAATTTGATTTATTACTGTGATATAAACATTCAAAAAACATATGCATATGTGCACATACTGTGTTGGAATCGAAATTATTTAAGAATATTACTCATGGAAGCTAGAACATTGAAGAGATTATTTAGTGAATATAGGTTGATATTACCTATTTGTTTGTACCGCAGAAGCTATAATATATTTCTGCACCATCAAATACTTTGGCATCAGGTTCAAATTCATTAGAATCACTGACCGTTACAAGAAAATACTGAATGAAACATTTCTTTTCGATTTTTAAAAATACAAAAAAGTTCGACTTACAATACAATAAACTATTTAACGTTAATGGCCTCGATTTTGGTTGTATCAGGCAGATAGATACTAACAATAATATTATAAACAAACTACACATTTTCATAATATCATAATTTTTTGGAAAAAAAAGATGTTTTTTACATAGGAACTGTGGCGCCGGAAGTTGGGTGGCAGTTGCCACCCCAATATCCTTATTGGAGTGGCTGTGTCACCTCAATATTTCAAGTAAACTTGCTGAATAAAACACAGACCCAATGATAAAGCACAAACTTTATCAACAAATTAAATACTCAAAATATTTTTCTTACTGTACTGATTCTGATAAGAAAAAAACTATGCCCATATGTACTTAATTACCAGTGAATAATATTTTGTTTTTGGTTCTATGCTTACGTAAAACAATTTGACAAATAAATGTAGCAAAGATATAAATATTTCGAAACAAAAATAGTTAAATTCTCCAAAGCGTTGAACTTTTTAGCAACAAATGCTAATCTTAGATGTTCAATTCAAATATTTTCATTTTCCTCGAAAATGATATTAAATAAAAATAGAAAAGATTCAATTAAATTATATTTTGCACACAAAACTTGAAATTATTTCTATGAAAATTTGAGTGAATATGAATTAGTAAATTTAACTTAAATTTCAGAATTTAGAAATGTAAAGGACACAAAGTGCTTAACCTTAAACAACCTAGCATCTGTTTTAAAGGCTTTTCCACATTTACAAAGAATTTTCAAGCCTACTTCCAAATTTGAAAATCTTGGGGCATGGGTAGGTCTATTGGGGAACATACATTAATGCAATGTTGAAAATTTCTATTAAAGCTTATTGCTGTGGCAGAGATTGTTGAATAGATGAACAAGTTATCTTAGAAATTTTCAAATTTTTGAAAAAGATTTAAATTCTCGCCATACTTAGTGTTAATGTATTTAGAAGGTTTTGAGCTCCTAGAGGCAACAAAGAACTTCAAAGAACTTCGACTGTTTCTTGATTTGTGCAAAGATATTCTAAACCTATTGAGACGTGCCGTGCGCAAAGTCAGAGGTCGCGGGAACGAAGGCCTCGATGGGACAAAGCCAGCGCGTGTATTTAGAGCGAAAAAGAAAAAGGAGACTCCATTCTATCATGTGGTGCTTTCAGATTGAGCACACCATTAATAGTTTTTGAGCTATAAGCACTTAAAATATTATTATAGTATCATGAAATTTTTTAAGAATCCCCAGGCTGCTTAAGGTTAAAAATTATTTCGACTATTTTGTATTTGCAATAGTCAGTTTTTGGTAAATCAATTATTTGTGCTGAATCAGTTTTTGGAAATAATTTCCAAAATACATCAACACTTCAACTCAAAAAAATTTTTACATATTTATACTACTTCGAACATGATGGATGATCATTTCTGTTCACAACATCCTTGCGAATGTAACTTCAAGTTATAAAAAAGGAAAACAAAAGGTTGACTTCACCTTTGATGAATCGAAGAAGTCAACTAACAAAATTAGTGTAGATCAAAAACATTTCTGATTGGACTGAGTATTTTGAAAAGTGAAAATGTTTCTCTATATTTGCTTCTCTATATATTGATTAGTCATATTCCAGTGAAAATATATTCAAATTTTTTGTGCTATGGTATGGTTACAAAATGACCTTTTTAAATTACTAGTCTCATTAATATTTCCATTGATGTTCTTGTCATTACTTTCTATGTCTTCTTTGCAATATGCTTTTGATTGTAATTGCGATCTTTTCGATTAGAATATATCTTCGTGAACATGTCACAACCCACAAACAAAACAATGCTCCAATGCTCTATGAGATTTTTGATGGAATCTTATTATGAAATGCTCTGCGACTTTGTGAATGCTGGGATAAGATGGACCATTTTAGCAATATGTTTGCTAAGCGAAGAACTTCAGGATCTTCATTACTACATTATCTGATCAAATTCGTCAAAATATTGGTGTCTTACAAGGGGACAAGCTGTCACCTTTGCTGTTTAGCTTATTTATAGCTGACCTATCGGACGATCTGACAAGGGACACGAACTGCAATGTGATTTTCTACGATGACGACTTGGTGATTACAGCGCACAGGATTGAAGATATAAGGCACGCCCTGGATAAATTGGAGGAATATTCTCGAAATAACAAATTGAAAATAAATGTCAGCAACACAAAAGCAGTTAAATTCCGGAAAGGCGGACGGTTGTGCAAAAAGGACGTACTGATGAGCAACGGTGCAAATATCGAGTTTGTGCCAAAATTCACATATTTAGGTGTTGTGCTGACTACCAGGGATATTTCAGGTGCTCACGTAGAAGAACTATCAAGAGAGGGCTAAAGGCTACTAATTGTCTGATGCAAAAACTTAACTTATCACAGGTTTCCTTAAAATCAGCTAACCGACTTTTAAGAGCTGTTGTGTTGCCTAGTTCATTATACGGTCTGAATGTTTTCCCAGAAGCTGACTCCCTGAGCTTCTCCAAGAAAGTCACCAATTATTTTTATAAAAACTGGGCGGGGGTATCGAAATATGCCTCGAACTATTTTGTGGAAACATTACTGGAGTTTGATTACCTGGAATGTCACAAGCTGTTGGGTTTTAGTCGTCGGATAGTTGCTCTTTATTATAGTAACGGGATGCATCACCTCATTTGCGGAAAATCAGTTTGCTACCACACCAGTAGAGACGATGTTGAAAGCCCTTGTTATTGTATTTATTGTGAGGAAATTATCCGTGATCGATTTCATTTGCTATCAGAATGTGAGTGGTGGAGCAGAGAGACGGGTGTGAGATTGCAAGGCAATCCTAAAACTACAGAAATCATCAAATATTTGGGACAATTTGTTCTTACTTGACTACATAATACTCGATTTTACTTGTTGATTTTGATTTATGTTTTATAATATGTAAATATGTTTTTGTTCCTTTGAAAGGAATGTTAATTCAATTCTATTCATTCATTACTAGATTACTCTATGAATTTCATGTTCAAATAGAAAGTCAGAAGCAATGACTAGTGATATTACTTCTTCTTGCATAAGTTCTTTCTAGATTTTTGAGATAACTGACAGGAATTAACACATTTTCTTTGCGAAACATGCTCTACATAATCAGTGTATTTGAAAAGCAATGCCTTTCATTTCTTAAATTAAAAAATTCTAGGATTGACGTCTTGCTTATTAAAATATTAATATGTTCATGTAATTAAGGTAACGATTTTTATATTATGTATAGAATGTATAGTATGTATGTTGTAAATTGTGAAAAAATCGTAAGGTTGTGATATCCTTAATTATTGATAGTGATCTAAGAGTGATAAAATATCAAATCGTTAAGTAGTTTAAAAAACATATAGCATTTAAGCTTAGGAAGTTTTGCCCCCTCAAATTTGAGTTGCTTTCGGCGTCTCTGCATGGGAAGCTCTCTGATTTGATTTTAATAAAGTTTGCCTTTAATAATGATGTTGAATGACTCCATGTTTTGGGTGTACATGTATCGAAGTACTCGTAACATAGAGTCACATAAAAATGGAATAAATCACATTTCCATTTTTGTTATTAATATTTTAGTTTCAAAAACTTCAAATATTTTGTGGAATCTACAAAAATATTTTACAAGTGAAACAGCAAATTACAGCATTTTGTGGAATCCACAAAAATAGACAATCAAAATAGAATTCTCCTCCGAAGTTTTGTGGAATCCACAAAAATATATTACAAGTGAAACAACAAATTCGAGCATTTTGAGGAATCCACAAAAATAAACAATCGAAACAAAATTCTCTTACAGAAACGACTAACACTTTGTATATAAAATGGACAAAAGAAAATTTTATTTGTTTATAAAATAGCAAAAATTGGCATTTTTAGGAAAGTAGACTATTTTTTTGCCATTTTCCTCAAAAGCATTGAATGTGACTAAGGGATTTTTCTGCTAGATGCTTCAATTTGAAACAATGTTTAAATATTTATTCTTTGCTATCTCTTAATTTTGCATGCCTATATTCAAATGCATGCATTATCACTGTATTTTTAGGAGGCTGCAGTCCTGCAATGATTGATTTGTAAAAGTATAATTAAATTTTTTATGGTTTATTTTTGTACTTAGTAATTGGTTTACTATAGTAAGCATTTGCTAAGTAAATTTATAAGTGTTAGTCGTTTCAGTAAGAGAATTTTATTTCGATTGTCTATTTTTGTGGATTCCACAAAACTTCAGAAGTGAATTTTATTTCGATTGTCTATTTTTGTGGATTCCACAAAATGCTATAATTTACTGTTTCACTTGTAAAATATTTTTGTGGATTCCACAAAACTTCGGAAGAGAATTTTATTTCGATTGTCTATTTTTGTGGATTCCACAAAATGCTCGAATTTGTTGTTTCACTTGTAAAATATTTTTGTGGATTCCACAAAACTTCGGAAGAGAATTTTATTTCGATTGTCTATTTTTGTGGATTCCACAAAATGCTCGAATTTGTTGTTTCACTTGTAATATATTTTTGTGGATTCCACAAAACTTCGGAAGAGAATTTTATTTCGATTGTCTATTTTTGTGGATTCCACAAAATGCTCGAATTTGTTGTTTCACTTGTAATATATTTTTGTGGATTCCACAAAACTTCGGAAGAGAATTTTATTTCGATTGTCTATTTTTGTGGATTCCACAAAATGCTGGAATTTGCTGTTTCACTTGTAAAATATTTTTGTGGATTCCACAAAACCTCGGAAGTGAATTTTATTTAGATTGTCTATTTTTGTGGATTCCACAAAATGCTAGAATTTACTGTTTCACTTGTAAAATATTTTTGTGGATTCCACAAAACTTTCAGAAGTAAATTTTATTTCGAGTGTCTATTTTTGTGGATTCCACAAAACTTCGGAATAGAATTTTATTTTGTTTGTCCATTTTTGTGGATTCCACAAAATGCTGAAATATGCTGTTTCATTTGTAAAATATTTTTGTGGATTCCACAAAACTTCAGAAGAGAATTGTTTAATTTGTTAATTATTTTTGTGGATTCCACAAAATATTTGAAATTTTTTGAAACTAAAATATTAATAATAAAAATGGAAAATGTGGTTTATTCCATTTTTATGTGACTCTATGTTTCGTATAATATTTTCTCATTACAAACACACAAGATGCATAAGATAACATATGTTAATGCACATATTTAGGCAATAAAAAAACATTTTCAAACATTTTGAGAAATTCGAACAAACACTTGCTTAGTTTGATTTTAATATTGTATTTTATTAGTGCTGGATCCGGTCCTGTTAATCCGGTCAGGTTAAAACCGGTTAAACCGGTCTGGTCCGGTTAAAGCCGGTTAATCTAGAGGAGCCGGCTAATCAGGTTAAAATCCGGTTAAGAAATTTTATTTTTGATTTTCAAAATTTATTGATTACAATGATTGCAGTGCTAAAAAACAATAGAAATTGTGGCAAAGGATGAAAAAATTTCTATGTTGCAATTCTAGACCTAATCCACATTTTGCCATTCAAATTATGGAATTGCAATAACAAAAAATTATCAAATTTGAAAGACTATGATGCATCGACATGCTTGATTCCGCATTGTTGTTAGCTTGTATTTCAATTAAGATATTCTTTATTCAGATAAATATTGACAATTAATAATTTATCTGAATAGCGTCGAAAAATATCAAATCATACGTAATACATACAAGACAACAAATAACTATACAATAAATCTACCAGGCTAGGGAAAAATTACTAATGAGAGATTTCAAGTACGGGTTGTTGAGTAATCATAATTGTAAAATTTATATCCTAGCCATGATTTACCTGAGATATACTGCTGTTTAAGGTAAATTTTAATTTGTCTTTTAAGAACGCTTAATTTTTCAATGTTTTTTATTTCTTTAGGCAATGAATTCCAAGTTCGGATAGCGGTATTAATGAATGATTAATAGATAAAACATTACGTTCGTTAAATTTTCATAGACTGCATTCATTTTCATTGTTTGCTTTATAAAAATTTCAGGTCTAAATACATATATGCATATATATATATATATATATATATATATATATATTTCGTTAAAAACCTATCTTAAAAAACAGGTCATCGTTTGAATAATCTTTACCATATTCGCCACTATGATAATATTGAAGAGTAAACTTCCAGTTCAGGGAGGATATAAACAGAATACAGAAATTTTAGGTTCGAAACCTACCGAATCAAAATTAGCATTGCATCATGTATACAATTTATTAATGTATGCTTCCCAAAAATTTTCAATATTAATAAATTATTGTAAAGGTATACATAAACCCATAATGTAAATGCATTTATTCAGCAGTTAGAACTACAACAGGAAAAGTTGATCTGCTATTTGTTTCACTACTACTAAATACAATGGCAAAGCCCAAGCATACATTAATGAACAACTATATAAAGTTTGCCAAAGATATGAACTAGGCTGGATGTAAAATAGGCTATAAATAAGGAGGTGACGGCAAAAATTAGTAAAAATGATAAAGGTGCATGAAAATCAGCTTGTATAATAATTTAATGAGCATTAATAATTAATTAATTTAACAATTGTATTAAAAATAATGAACAGTAGCAATGATTACATTGAGAAAAGTAATATCTGCTAATTAACGAATATTTAGTTTCCAGCCTAAGACAAGATTGTTCAATTTTAATATCTTCACAAATTTCTTAGTGGCATGTTTTTTGCATTCATTTGTAATATTTATGCATGACTATTTAGATATAACATGCATATGGCATGCTCAGATGTTATTTGTATTGGGCGAGACAGTCAATAGACGAAAATTTCATTAGGCGAATATTCTATTGGGTGAAAAATTCATTGGGCGGAAAATGCATTCGGCGAATAATCCATTGGGTGAAATGTCCCATTGGGCGAAAAGTCCTTTGGGCTAGCTACGTATAGACCATGGGCGAGAAATCCATTTGGGCAAAAAATGGTTTTGGGCCAAAAATTCATTGGGTGAATATTCTAATTGGGCGAAATGTCCAAGGGGTAAAATACTACATTGGGCGAAAAAATTTTCGAGCAATGCATCACTCGCCCAAAAATGTATTATGTATATGTATATGTATATATATATATATATATATATATATATATATATATATATGTATATATATTATGTTACATAGGAATAGACCTATTCTATTTTGAAGGATAGAAAAAGAATATATTTTTCTTTTTAATTTGAATATGATTCTGATTTTAAAAGATCCGGTTAAAACCATGAAAACCCGGTTAAGTTAAGATATCCGATCCGGTTTAAAGTATATTGGGACACACAGCACTAGTTTTTATTAGTGCTAGATCCGGTCCGGTTAATCCTTTCAGGTTCAATCCGGATAAACCAGTCCGGTCCAATTATTATGCTAGAACCTGTTAATCAGGTTGAAATCTGGTTAAATATTCTATTTTCGACTTAAAAGATTTATTAATTTCAATGAATGCGGTATTACAAAACAAAGATTCATACTTGTTGCAATGCTATGTAGGGCCTAATAAAATTATTGAACTACACTAATGCGGGCACTGTTTCAAAAAACTATCAAAATTGTTGGAAGTGATGCATCGACTCATGACCCTCTAGTTTTTCGTAGGTGATGATCGAATCTAAATTCTCCAATTACCACTGTTGTTTCTGGACTTCATTGCAATTACATAAATTCATTCTAAATTCTAAGCATTTTATCAAAACCATTTTGAATAACTTCGTATCTTTTGTATAGGTGAATCAGATATTATTGTGTACAATGATATTTATGATATATTATATATAATATAGATCACACTTGTCAACGAGTCGAGCTTCTAATGCACAGAGCCGAGCCGAGCCGAGCTTGAGCACTACATTGTATATGCAACGAGTATTTATTAAAATAAATTGTGGTTGTCACAAAAGAATAGAACACATTTTTCTTAATAATTTCGTATTAAAATAGATGTATGTACCAAGGCCTATATGCAAATAACGATAATTTTTAAACATCCAGTTAAAATCGGATAAAAACCGGTTAAGTTAAGAAAAAATCCGGTACAGTTAATCGGGCTAATTATATTCTGACTTACTAGTTTTTATAAATATTATTGCATAGTGCACGTACAATATTTAGTAGCTTGCGTGTGGAAAATTTGCTGTTATGGATAATTATATAATATATTATATATATATATATATATATAATTATATATATTTGAAAATGAATATTTGTAGGCCATATGTTGGACTTAACTTGTTATCCTGGTAATGAAATCTACAACATTGATATGAAAGGTACTCTCATTAGTGTTCTGCGGTTTTGGCCGCAGTCGACCACAGTTTCAATTTTAAAATAATCATGATTTCAGCGGTTACATTTATTTTGACTTACAAACTGAAATCAGAGGGATTGTAAGACCAGATAAATTATGTGATAATGGTGAATATGGTAAACAATAAGAATTCTACCCTCATGAACAGCTTCAATGTTTGCCGTCGCGGCGGGTTGTGACTTATGGCATCACGGCTGTGCTACAAAGAGAAGCTTACGGCAGGCTGCGGTGAGCCAAAAAGCTCCAGCAGCAAATCACTAACTCTCACCTCATTTACAACAAATTTGCAACAAGCCGTATAGGCGGTGTCGGGCAAAGCCATTAAGTGGGACTGGGACCAATAAAATTCTGATCCCGTAGTATCCTTCGCGGGTCATCGAGCCCAGAAAACATACGATCCACTATATATATTTATATATTTATTGAAATATATAGGCCTATTATTGATTATTGTATTCGCAATACCACCAAAAATGCTATATAATTTTGATGAAATTCTTCGCGATATATTTATATATTTATTGAAATATAGGCCTATTATTGATTATTGTATTAGCAATAAATTATTGAAGGCTCGCCTCGCCTTTATAGGGCAATGTATATACTGAACAGTTTATCTGCTCTTGGAAGGTGTGAGACGTCACAGCCACAAAATTTTTTTGTCTTTTGGTCTCGATTACGAAAACAAAAATTCAGCAAATTTATCCTTGATAGAAATAGGAATAGGCGAGAATTTTGTTAAATCTAAGAAAACAATGAAACTGATTTCTCGCGCGGAGATGCAGTTGTCCAAAAGCACATTCGCTCTTATTAAATTAGCGTCCCGTCTCTCCTTTATTATTCATCACGCTGAAAGATAATTTCATCTCTAGCGTAAACCACGCAAGTACGCACGAATTAGTAGTCGAGATGTTTGCGGAAACAATGAATTTATCTCTAAAAACATCTACTGTTCAGCGACTACGTAGAAAATACAATTTTTACAATAACAAAAGAAACTTCGGCATGAGCTATTCCACTGCGTCCAGAAAAAATCGAATACGCAAATATTTAGTTAGCAGAAGATGCAAAAAGACATCTACAGCCTTTTCAAAATGTGGATCTAATAATTTCACAGAACAATCAATAGCTTTATTACTGTCTCAACAGTTGCAGGATTTACGCGATTCCATTGACCAATTGCCCCTTCGAATTGTCACAGGCGTTCAAGCACTTTTAAGTGCGGAAGTTGCACGGCAATTAGGTATGATATGATGCTTGTAATTATATATTTCCTTAATCTTTCCTTGTTAAGTTAAGCCTGATTTTGCAAATGTTAGTTTGGTATTTCAATGGTCAAATAATTGATTTGATTGTTAGCTTATCGTATTTGAATTGATTATATTTTAAATGTCCGACCGGCTCTTAATGGGTAATTGAATCTATATTTTATTTCATTATTCGAAGCTTACCAATTTTACTTTGGCCTATACGTAAGGATGTGCGAGCACATGAAGTATTAAATTTTACTCGATACTCGTTCGCACAAATTTCCGTTTCGCATCCAGTCGAGTAACGCCATCGTGCACTTTGGCCAATGGCCAATCTCGTTCTTATGAAATCACATGAGAATTATTCCGGAAACTATAGTGTCCTGTGGGTGAGCGAATTGGTCACAAATCACAGTGAGACACTGGCATTGCAATCACCAGAAACTTTTCGCGAGCTTATGTTGTTTTGCAGTGTGCATAAAACATAGCCCCTTCAAACATGCTCCGATTGTATGTAAGTTATAAAAAATATTTATATGTTGGCTCAGGCACTGCTAGTCTCAATTGTTTCTGATGAAATTAAAGCAATTTTTTCTAATGTTAATATTTTCATTGAAATTGACTGTGTACATTTGTAGACATTGTGACTTAATCATGTAATTTTGTATCAAAGTATATTTTAATAACATATTTTTGTTGAAAACATTTAAGTTAGAGTGGCTTATGAAATATGACATTGAAATCATGCAAAAAAACTTTAAATTATTTAAAAAACACAAAGAAATTCTGTTTTCATTTCCTATGAATGAGCACAAAACACTGTTTCTCATCAATACAAAGAGAAACATTGCATTTTGAGCCATAAAATCTTGCAGGTCAGTGGTTCATACCATCGTAACGGGAACTTTATCAGGGCGATGCTCCTGTTTAGCCAACTATTTACAAAAGAAAATCCATACAAAATGTAAGAACTTTCAATAGCCATTATCTTGTTCGCATTATAAGACAATAAAGACTAATCAAAAAGTCCATCAAGTCCACATCACCCATAAAATCATTGTAGATTGATAGTCAGTGTGTTCTTGGTACTTTGTAATAGGTTCAATGCTGCAGAAGTTGGAAAACAATTTGCACTACACTGTTGTCAAACCACTTTACTATGACTATCTTTTTTGCAACTACCAGAAGTAACACGATAATCATAGCTACCTCTGTCCTCATTCTTAAGAGTTTTTATATCTTTCTTTTTCTGTTACCAGAGAGGTTATTGCTGCGAATTACTCCTACTGCACGAAAACCTCTCTTAGTCAGTTCATCTACTAGAGGAACACTGCAGAAGTAGTTATGAAATGAAACAGCAAATTGTTGATGATGAGGTAGGCTTTTTGTCAACTTCAGCACAACAGACCCACCTATGCCAAATTCACGATTGTCTACACCAGTTCCTAAATATTTTTTAATAATTTAATAGTATTTTACCTATTACCTGCTTCTTCATAGAGTAAAAAATCATATGCTAATCCAGATTTTCCACAGCCAACATCTACTCATCAATAGAATTGAATTTCTCAGAAGGCAGTTCATTGCATCGTTGCTTCACAGAATTAAGAATTGGTTGCACTTTCCAATACTTGCTTACTGTTCTCCCTTGTCTTCTGTAACGTGAATGTTGTTTCTGATTTTAAAGAATCTGTTTACAGGCATGCAATCTGTGACAAGTGGTATTACTGTCCCTAAATTCAGAATTATATTAAATTAACCTTTTAAAAATGATACCTTCTGTGTTTGACCAATAATTGCGTGCTCTTGGAACTTTAATGTTGCCAATAATTATCAAAATCCCTGAAAATGTTTGATTTCTGTCTCTGTAACAGCCATTGATACTCTTGTCTGCTGTGTTGAATATAAATTATTAAAATAGCGTAGAAAATGCTTCACAGGAGCCATGTCAACATCAATTTTCTAAATCTTGTGCGTGGTTTCTGGGACAAATTCATCAAAAGAAGAAAAGAAATTTCTTTTTTCGGAAAATATGTGTATTTTGAACTTTATAAAAGACTAAATAAAATAATTATTTGATAGTAATTACTTTTTTCAGTTATCTTCGGCTCTGCATCTTCTTCATTATCAGAAGCTTGCCCATGAATTCGAGGTGGCAGAGCTAGAACCTTTTCCAAGTCAGAATCAGAATCACTTTCATCTGCCCACATCGCAAAAAGTTGCTCTGCACTCAATTTCTGTGCTTTTCGCATTGCAAATTAATTCAAGCTGTTCTGAACACTGAAAATACATAATATAAAATTTCCCGCAAAATCACCATTTCTTGTCTTACATAAAGCAGTGTACGCTAAACATGCAAAATTTACAACTTTATTAATAATGTGATGTATATGTCTAATATAAATTTATTAATAAATTCTGAAAATTTTGTTTTTAAATGTTATTAGCATGCTATGACACGGTGTGTACAATTGTACACGTCAATTTTTTTCACACTCATGATTGCAGCAAAGGAAAAATGAATGATGTCAACATATCTCAATCTTTTTTGGGACTTTTAGTATTACTCACCAAAAACTTGTTTCCTGTGAGGCTATATTGTGATTATGGGAATAACTCAAATTCAATGAGTTTCACAATATTCTCAATTTTGCAAAAGGTTAATTTTTACAAGGTTGCCTTAGTACTAAATTATACCAATATTTAAACCAAATTAAATTTAAGTTAACAAAAAGTACCCAAATTTAATAAACAAACATATGCAAGGTTGAATATGAATTGATATTTCAATAAAAATCTAATTTCTACCATGTGTACAATTGTCTCAGGGGTATAGAGAGCCCCAGAAGTATTTAGATTCGAAATATGAAATTTGGTTTAAATCATAATTTTTTAATATCATGAACTCGAAAAATGTTCGATACTCGAGGGATTGGATTCTTAATACTCGATACTCAACTCACGGCTTCAATTTGGAAACTCGCACAACCTTACGCAAATCTCTTGAACGAGCCGAGCTGTGTCGAGCTTGAGCAGTGATTTGGATATACCTACATATATACAACGGGTAGAGTTCTGCGGGAAAAGGATTATCTTGGTCCCAGTCTCATTAGATTCGGTTCCAATCCCATAAAATATTCTTGTCTCATAGTCCCATTGATCCCATAGCATAGCTTCTGACTAAAATTAGTAAAAATTTCTGAAATGTGTGGTTCTAGATTCTTCATTCTTAATCCCAGTCAGTGTTGGAACCGTGCCTTGATTTTTCACCACGAGCATGGGTCCGGCATGGTACGAAAATCTATAAATTGGTTGGCTATAGGCAGAGTTGCAAATGCACCGAAATTTCAGTTCCAAGTGAAATTACCTAGACTCAGCAGTGCTGTTGGTCTGAGACTTCCAATGATTAATATGCAATTTATGATTATTTTTTTATTTCAATACAATGTACACACATTTTTAATCAAATATGTGCAATGAAAATTTATAATAAAAAATACACAAATCATTCTGCGCATTAATTAAATATCAAAGCCAAGTAATTCATTGCTGCTTGCCTAATCTTATTAATTAACACCTTCGGCAAAAAGCAATTTGATTTTATCTGATGTAAATTTATCATTTAATAGTTTGGTATCTCTAGCAGTGGCGTATAACCTGTCGAATTCATTATAATTTTGGTTTATTAAATAATTGTCGTATTTCGTTATTGAATGTACACCCAGTGTGAACAGAATGTTGATAAAATCAAACATTTTAAAGTCATAACTACAATATTTATTGCAACGTGTTATCTGAGGAGGACCATGGGCGAAAAATTGCTAAATAGACAACGGTCCGGTCTAATCAGGTCCTGTTTAGAATGTCCAGTTCAGTTTCGGTCCAGCTCTGAGATTTAGCCCAATCTTGATTAAAATATAAAAAAGGTTAAGCGACAAAGTCAAGCCAAGCCCAGGCCCCTGTGAATTATAATTTAATATATGAAATGATAACACATTAGAAATAATCCGAATTTTAAGATCTGTGTTGTTTGCAGACCTTAAGTCGTAAGACGTCCATGGAGTATATAAATTTTTTGAAGTTATTATTTTATGAGCATTAGAATCATATGTCTTCTGTGAATATATCTTTCGATTCTCAACATCTTTACACAAGAATCTCACAATTTGCATAATAATTCGACCAACTTTCAAGATCCTCATTGTTTTCATTTTCAACATTTTATTAAAATTTGTTTTAAAGACTTAATTCATATAAACACAATATAGAAAACTGGATACTCACGTATGGTATGAATGCTTGGACATCACGAAGCTTATTCCCACTTGGCTTTTTGTTATTGGGAGCAAATCTCCGATTATACAAAGTTCTTTTCCCAAAAGAGAATTTCACACTGGTTGCAATGGTTTATAAATTTTTCAAAATTCGTACCAACCGTAAAGCCGAGTCTAGGTCCAATACGACATTGTGAATGTACTGTATGCAATTACAATACAAAAGGAAGTATACACGCTTTATTAGCTACTTGACGCATCTTCAACTGGTTGCCTTATTACTATGTGTATTATAAAAATGTCAAAGTAGGTTCTATGGCACGCTTTTGGAGGTCATACATTATTGAAAAAACATCGTTAATTTATCATGAAGTGGTGAGGAATACTTAGCATTACAGTCAATTTCAACTATAGCCTATTAGTGTGAAATCATATCAACTAATGGATTTTTTAGTATTTAAAACTCAGACAAGGGCGTTGTACACGTCTCTGCGTTGTATTTAATATTATGAAGTCTCTTTATTTGGTGGAAACGTTAAAGTAGGTTCTAAATTGTATATATCCGCTACATGTCAAGAGGACGTTGCATTCGGTGGGCTAGAGTAGAGATTGGGGTGGGCTGCAGCCCGCCCGTAGACTTGCTTCTGGTCACGGGCACGAAATTTTCTGTAGAAACGGACACGGCATGGTTCGAACACTGGTTATAAACTTATAGTCAGTGTTGGAACCGTGCTTTGCTCGTGCCTAAAAATCAAGGCACAGTTCCAACACTACTTATAATAATATTTTCACACTGAAATTAAAGACTAAAACTGAATTTTAAGAATACTGTATGATAATGAAATATTTTAAAATGTAAATACTATTTTTTAACACATTGTTTATAAATTATATGGCATTCACTGCATTTGGGTTAATTTGCATGCCTTGTTGTCGTAATAAGCACTGTTTTTTTTAAATTTCGTCTTTTTTCCACTGATTCAGCACAAACGCACCATGGTTTATATCCAGGCACAGTATCGCGGTTACGGGTGCGGGTAAAGAATGACAATGTTCAAAAATTAACCACTTATGGAAATGTTATTACCAATTGGTCTTAATGTTGAACACAGTTTGAAACGTTTTATTATTATTATATTGTTTTTTCCTGAAAGGCTCAATGCGTTTTTAAAATAAAACAATCAATTATGGTGTAGCTAAAAGATGTTACCTGCTCCGTTCACAGCATTTAAGGATTAGAAAAAAATCCAGACTTACATATGGAAATACGATTCTCTTCAATTTCTATTTTATTTCCACAACTATTTTAAAAAAAATTCCATATTTTTCCATTAATTTCTAGATCTTTCCATAACTCTTAGAGGTAGTCTTGCAGAACCAGAATTTTACTGGTTTCAGTTCTCATCTCAATCCCATGAAATATTTTCGTCCGATAGACCCATCGCTACAATAGCATAATTTCTATTTGGATCGAAATTGGAAAAATTAGAAGTAACATGTTAGCCCAGTCATTTGAAATATTTATTTCCAGTGCATTGAGGCTAAAGTCAGTAAATTGAGTAGTACCGTTGAACCCTACTAGTACTAGTGGTTCGTCAACTTTACTATAATCTATAATGTGAACAGAAATTATATTTAAGTTCAGACACGTGCAACACTTGGTTTTGTTAAAACTACTAAGCTATTCACAATCGAATTTGTAATGCTTTTGATCCTGCCCTCAGCCAAGTCTACTTCAATTTCATATCTAGTAATGATTTTAGATCAAAATCTGACATAAAATTGAAGAATTTAGTCATATATGTATGTCACCATAGGTGACAACGTCAAAAACTTACTGGTTATAAATGGTAATTACAATTGATTTTTAGTTTTATATCGTTTTTGTTAATTGTTTTTAGTTAATAATGCATTTTGTTCTTAATTGAATATATGGTATTAGAGAGGGTACAAGCTATGCTTCCGCCAGTATGATCTGGTATGAATACATATAAGTATTTTACGGGTGGGTATGAGTTAGTGATGTGTGGTTACAGCTACTATCCGGGGGTACCTGATTTTACTCGCGGGTCCGAGTACGATTTCCCAATTACTGTGTATTTTAACAATAAACATCCCAGGAAGTTTTTAGTTTATGATGGTCTATAAAAAAATTTTTAGCCCTTGTAACTCACTTAATTATAAATATATTTAAAATCTGAAAATACCACTTGATAGGGAATCGCCTCCTCTTTCATTTGCATCCTTAAGTCACGACCGATTACTTAGGGGATCTATTTCCAAAAAGCAAAATACTTGAAACTAGCTGGTGCTGCCATGAGCTTTAGACCGCGTTATTGTATGAACACTTAGGTAAGGGTAAGGATCTTCCAGTGAAAAAATTATCGTTATCTCAAATTTTCTATATAATAACCGATAGATCTGTAAATATCGGAGTTATACCAAATTTCTTAATAAGGTTGGAGAAAATGCTTTAAAATTGTGGACAAAACTGATTTGATCTCTATGGATGCAATAAACAGTTTAAGGTTAAAAAGATTTTTTTTTCAAGAGCAAAAATTATAAATAAAATGTTGAAAAAAATTAACATATATTAAATGTTGGTAAATGTGAACTATTGAAAATTGTTTAATTAATTAAAATTTATTCTCGGGTAAGAACGGGTGCGGGTAAAAAATTTGTGGGTGCGGCATTAAAAAAGTTTAACCGCACATCACTTAGTATGGGTATCAGAAATACCTTGCCCGTTCAGCGCTAATGTGATTTCTGATGAACTCACATCGTATAGTATGTCAGTATAAATGTTAATCATCAATAGAACTTTTGTATTTCTCATGAACAATTTTTTGAAAAAATCTTATTTCTGGCATTTTTTAAACGCCTCTAAAAATACATTTTTTATTGAGAGGTAATTTTTTTAGAAAATGTGTTTCATAGATTTGGCCCTCTTGCCACTCCAGAGAGTCCCTTAAATCTTTCTTCGAAGCATCCTCAGTTTATCCAAGCTCCTGTTCAGATAAGAATGGAAGACCTCCAAGCTGATTGCTACGTACATAAAGTTAAGATTCTCGAATTCTCTCCTCCTACCTCAGTGTCAGATCTCGCGCACGATGCGCTTGTTCGTTTGTCTTTCAAATATAAATCTCCATCCATTTTTACTCAGGTATTGTAATTGAAGTTTATCAAAGTTCAATTCTAAAAAATGTTTCTTAGTTATTTGTTTCTGTAGGTAAAGTTTATTTAAATAAGTTTTGCGGTGATATTTTCAGTGTTGTAAGTTCATAATTTCGATCAGTTTTGGGGTTTGTGTTTACAGTTCTCCTGTAATATATTTTTAAATCCATATCTTGCTCAATACCTCGAAGGTTGATGCAATATAAAAAAGTTTTCGATAAAGCTGTAATGTCATTCCCTATGGAACAATTATTACCCTTTACCTTCCTAGCTGATTCCTTTATCACATGTGTATCCCATAGAATCATTAGATATAGTTATAATTTTTAAACACCATATTTTCTATTATGGAAAATGTTCCTAACGGTCCTCATAGAGAATAGGGTTTTGCAAGGCTTCGTCCTTAATTAAATAAGTCATTGAAAACACTCAATAACAATTTCGCTTTTTGTTGACACACTAAAGACTGAGGAAAGTGAAAATGTCATTTAACTGTTCATGTAATTGTTGTTAATTAATTATGTAATCAATTCAGTTTTCTAACTATTTTTAAATATTTTATATTGTCTTATGTCTTATTAATTTCGAAAGTACTTTTTCTCGATTACATCAGATCAAAACTTGTTAAATGAAATAGATCGTTGATCATAATAGGACTTCATTAAAATATGAGATCATTTAATGCCATCTGGTTTGAAGCTAGAATTTGACAAAGAAAATTTTTTAAATTAAAAATATAGCTCTTTTCGTTTTAAAGAAATTATCCAATAATTCAGTAATAATGGTGTTCAAGAATGAACTTTTCCTATTCAAAGATTTATATATTTGCAGTAAAGATGTTCTAGATTCCCAGATTGATAAGTGATCTATTGAGTTCAAAATGTTTGGACACATTACGAAGCATGTGGATATGGAGAGAAACATTTTTTGACGGAACAAGAAGAATTTAGGAACATTTGTGGGGCTTAACAGAAGACATATACGTGGGTTGCAGATTTCTTGTTCCAGCCTGTATCGTTTTATGAAATATTTGGGCTCGCTTCAAGTCAAAGACGTAACTTAAAGATTATTGTGATGTAATGTCAATTAAGAGAAATTTCCAATCTGATTAAGTAGAACAAGAAGATAATATAGAAATCGTATTTTAAGTTTTTTGCGTTGTGTAAATTCGTCCTTTTTTGATTATGTACGATGAAAATTGAGAATTTTTTACCGAATTTTAAATGAAACATTTTTGTTGTGCATTTTCCATTTAAATATTATTTTATGGCCACGGCCATGCTTTCATTCATACTTCTGGTGATAATTGACAATATAATTTGATTAAACAATTTCATAATATAGTAAAGACTAATTTTTAAAAATTCCTTAATTTTTTTTAAATATTACAGAATTAAATGAAAAATGACATTTCCCTGTTATCGGCTCCCAATCAATGGCAAAAACCTACCAAGAAATTAACTAATTTTTGGAGTTAAAAATTATTTTATTACTCTTTAACTATGTTCACTGCAATATTTTTAAAATTCCCATACTTTATTAATTTAAAGAGAAGCTTCTTATTTTATGTATGATTACATAAAAATCAGTAAATAGCGATATAAATTCTCTTGACCTTGAGTGTATCGGAATCTATTTAACTGATGCACAATATTCAATTGAAATGTGTACATCTGCAACTGTTGAGTTTTTACTTTTGATTTTTGAAAACTTTTTAGGTACTGTAGGCTTAGGATGGTTAACCGTACTGATCTGCTTGGTCGCTATTTAGCTGCTTTGATCTGACATGTTCGTTTTTATTCTATATTCTCAACTATAAAATATTTTTTTACTATTGTTATATTTATGATTTCTACATTGCTTTGTTGCTGTTTAGGCATTATTTGTATTGCAATTTGGTAGTTATCGGGCCATGCATTTGAACACGAGTGCTCGTGCAAAGAACAACCTTCAGATGATACCAAACACGTTTATCAGTGAACTCAGAGACCTTGTGCTTAAATGGTTTCCTCATACCGCAAATGAAATCGATGTCGCAAAATGTCTCAATCAAAAACAGCGATCGCTTCTTTCTGCTGCGAGAAGCTGCCTGTTTTTTAAAAAATGCGATGCTTGCAAAAGACGAGATATTGATCTTTTGCCTTCCACATACATGAGGAGCTTAGATACACCAGTCTCCATTCCAACTTAGGGCTTGTCATATTAGGATTTAGATTTATGTGTTCATGTTTATTGTACTCAATTTGATAAATTTACATGATTTTGTCAATTTGTTCTTTGCGTATTTTGGAGAGCACTTTCTATTTTGTAAGATTATCATGGATATTTTCTTAATTGATCTTATTCAATTGTGAAAGGAACCAGGGACGGATCTAGGAATTTTCAAACGGGTGGGCGGTTTTATATAAATTTAAGATTACTTAAATTATAATGGCATTTAAGATTCATTCGCCACCATTTAATTTTTAGATTGCATTCAACACTGGCAATAAACGCATAAGCATATAATTTTAAAATTATAATTTGCGTATCCCTTTATCCCAGCCAAAAGGAGGCCGCAACTCCAGCCCGTAATTCCATCCCTGAAAAGAACATTTTCCATAGTTTACAAATTAAAAAAGTCAAGTTTTTAATTAATTGGTAGATGAGCTTTAACGTTGATTATGAATTTTCACTTAAAACTATGCCAGGGGCTTTATTAATGGGTGCGCTGAGCTTTCGCGCTTTAAGATAAAACGTTAAAAATTGTTTTTGAAATGCATATTTAGTATATTATATTTTAAATTATGCATTGAATTGTTACATATTTACAGGTATAAAGAACAATCAAATATTTAAAACCAAATGATATAAAACTATGACCGTGTTTTTATGGAAAGGTTTTTATTAGATTAATGTCGAGAGGAGTGTAAAATGCATAAGTAATTATAGAATATAATGTATAAATCAATGCATTATGAAATGTAACGAAGGCGCATTTCGATTAGTATCCGAATAAAATAGATTAGAATTAGAAGAACTCAATGTTAAAATAGTGTAATTTTAATTCTTATATTTTGAATTCAATACATGGATTCTTAAAATTTAAACACATTTATTATTCTTATGAAACAATTAATCGCAGGGGAAATGCTAGTCTGCCTAGGTTAATGCAGAACTCAATTAGCAGGAGATCCGAAACTTGGACACAAAGCCATCTGTTTACAACGAAAATTGAATTTGACACTTAATCAAAATTCACGTCCTAATATTTCATAACGAAGTAAAACGTTCTATATTTAGCGGTTTTGTACAATTTAAAAAACTTATATAAAACCTAATGGGGTTATTGAATGTACAAAATCAAATACAGAACATGCAATATGTATCTAAGAATAGCTTTCCAGACTGGCAATTATGATTTTGTTGTAGTTGATTGATTTTATAAATTTGGAGCCTACGCAAGTTTTTCCTAAGATGAAAGGATGCCTTGAATTTAGACCTTAACACATTAACGAGATTTATTTTAATGTTTAATACATTTAATCTCTTTGGGAATTCATTCCATTGAATTATTGCATTGTTTAAAAAAGGTTTAGTTAAATTTTAGAGTTTGCTTGTTTTTCTTTCGGGAACTTACTAGAAAATACTGTTGTGCAATTATGTGGAAGTAATTTTGTGATTTTATAAAATTTAATGGCGGTATATATTTGAAGTAACTGTTTAGAACTTGAGATTGATATATAGATTTATCATTTCCAAGTACTTGAATTTTTTGGCAAAAATTAACGGCACATTTACATTGAGATTTATTTCTTTAAATTACTGCTTCAAATATTTTTGAAAATAAGTTACTACCATAATTAAGATTTCTAATTACAGATGAAGAGAGAAGTTGTATAAATGCATTTTCTGGTAATTGGTTTTGAGCATTATTAGCACTAAGTAAACTAATTCAGTTGTTTGGTATTGATTCGTAAT
>CABFPE010000789.1:172630-211021 GCA_900660155.1 Hofstenia miamia
AATGCATTAGTAAGCTGTCAAAAAAAATCAATTAGTGAGATCTTCAAAGCACTTAGCGCCAAGTATCAATTAGATGACTCAGCGGTTCAACCACCCCCTTTGATATTCACCGCTTGTCACGTGACATGTGACGTCATAAGCTCTCGACCAATCAGAGGCGTTTGTTTGCAGCAGGCTTGCCGTGGTCTTAACTACTAATATATAATAGAAAATTTGTTTTGGTCTATTTTGTGACATTAAACTTTAGCTTTTGTTGAGAACAATTTTTATAATTAGCTTTTGATTTTATTATACAGAATTGAGGTTTGGTAGGATTAACACGCAATTTCAGTAGTAAAGCAAAATAGTGAGATAATTGAGAAGTCATCTTCCATTTTTTAATGATTGCATTTTCAATTGATATATTTGAGCAAAATAGCATGTGTCATCAGCGTTTTGAATAACATGACAATTAGTTTAACTACTTAAGTCATTAACATATATATTAAAAAGCAAAGGACCTAATATTGTTCTCTGGAGCACCTCTTCATTTCAATGCAATTTGAAAATATCTCATTAAGTTTAACTCGTTGTTTTTGCGGATGATAATACCGAAGTCATAGGAGGATCGACTGGAAATGATGCTGCATCCCGGGTGGTTGAATTCCTTGTCGAGCAGTTTAACAAGAAGAACTTGAGTTTGAACATGGCGAAGTCCAAAGAAATCGTAGTGTGCTCTGGCAAGAGACAACAAGAATCAGTTGAATGCATCCCAGGCATTCAACGAGTGCAGAGTATGCGAATTCTCGGAGTCGAGTTTGATGAGAAACTGACATTCACAAAGCATGTAAATATTGTCGCCGCCACTGCATCATCAGCGTTGTATCTCCTTTTGAGACTCAAACACCTTGGATTCTTTGCCGATGAACTTAAAATGTTATACAGATCATTGGTGCTCTCCAAACTTACGTATGCTTGTTGTGTATGGGGAGGTCAGTCGCTAGCGAACAACAAGAAGATCGACCAAATTCAAAGAAAGGCGATGAGGCTTGGCATTATTGACGAATTCCTTCCAATGCATCAGATTCTGCAGTCTTCAGATCATCAACTCTTTAACAGAATATCCAGATCGGCAAACCACCAGCAGGCCTCATATCTCGACAAGAACTGAATACTCGAAAGAACATCTGCGACAAAGAAATCCAACAGGTGGAGCCTCAAGTAGGATTTTCCCACATCGATATTTGAAGAAACATTAAGTTGCCTTGTCTGTTATGATTTATAAATTTATATATGTATCTTTTATGGATGTCAATCCGTGATAAAATAAAAGTAATTTGATAAGAACTAAGCTTTTGGTAGAAAAATGATGATAGAATCAAACGCTTTAGAAAGATCTAAACATGCAATGGCTGTATATTCGTAATCAGTACTTTTCCTCCACTTTTCAGTAGCATATAGAGCATCGTTAGTAGACATGCCCTTTCCGAAATCATTAAGTGTTAAAATAAAGATTATATTTATTCATGTGCTCATTAATTTTGTTTGCTAATAAACGTTCAAAAATCTTACTAATTGGTGATGTTGCAGAAATTGGTCTATAATTTAAACAGTTAACTTTTTTTATAAACAGGAGTTACCTTGGCCATTTTTAAGTTTTCAGGGAAAATAGACTGTTTTATCCAAGTATTTATAATGTAACAAAGAGACTCCGAAACAATGGCATAAGCATCTTTTAGAAACCAAGTTGGTACGTTTGAAGGTCCGCTGAAAAAGAATCAGTTGAATTTTGTGCTTTCATAGAGTTTAGACTTAGAGGGAAATTTTTTCCCTTCATACTTTCCTAGATTTTGAAAAGCCTCATTAAAAGCATTGCAAATTTCTCTATGACTTGCAATAGTCTTCCCATTGAACTTTATCATTTCCAGCTTATCACTTTCAGTCGAATTTTATTTATAAGTTTGTTTATAAATTCCCATTTTGTTTTTTGAGAACTTAGATTCTTGCAGTCTTATCTAGCAAACCGATTATATGCATTTCTTATATCAATGTTTAATAAGTTACGAGCTTTCTTATAAGCAGAATGATTTTTCAGTTTTGGATGCTAAATAATTTTGCAAAAATTCTCTTTTTCTTCTAATATGTTCAATGCATGTAGTTTATCCAAGGTTTAATTTTTGGTGTATTAAATATATGATTTTCAGATTTGAAAATCTTTTCAGGACAGCATACATCTAAGTAAAATTTTTATGAAATTTTCAAGCATGTGATTAGGTCTAGTTAGGGAAAATACGGAATTCCAGCTTTCATTTTTTAAAGCAACATTTAATAGGGTCCCAAATGTATATGTATGCTAGATATATTTGGAAAACATGCATTAGGATGTGCTGTAGGTATGAAGAGACTAGCGCAGCATGATCGTGTTCGCGATACAACACAATTGTGCTATGAAAGCTGCATTGCAACCAAGTTTAGAATATAGCACCCTTACATTTTCTAACAGAACTCGACCAGGTTATATTTTTACCAACTTGGAATAACGGCCGCCCAGCTACCCTTGACTTAACTTATTTCCATGCAATCATCAACAGTAACACATGCTGAAACTACTGGCGATTATGCATTGGAAGTATCAGAAAATAGAAACACAACCAGGCCTGTCAAGAAGCAGAGTTACATTTGTTCCTCTGACTGTTAAAGCAGAATTTGGTCTTTGTTGGTTTCAAGGACGATTAGCAAAATTTTATATATGAAGAGTTACCGAGGATAAATATCACACTATAACTCAACAAATATTGCAGCAGTCTACTTGTTCTATACCCGTGGTTGCTACAAACATGCATTTATTTGTCAAAAGACACTAACAAATTTTGCAAACCTGTTGCGTATATGCTACACTGGACATTTGTGGAAAAATAATTTGTAAATTATATTGATCACAGAAGACATCAGAGGATTTTGCCGCTAATGATGCACATTTTCATCAATTTTTAGAAGTTTCTACATGTAATGCATGGTTTCCATATAGACCTGAATCAATCACTTTATTCAGACGAGACAGAAAATTTAAAGTAGAGCCTCTGCCAAATTATTGTTCAAATTGTTTCATCTCACATTTTCAGTCAACAAGAAAGACCGCTTTATCTATTGATAAACAATTTAAAGCATATCCCAAAAGGAGTTTTCCTTTTTTTACTGCAAATAAGAATATTTTGTTGGATGGCAATGCCGACTTGGCTCACGTATAAGAAAAATATTTCTATTGCAAATACATCAAACCCCGATTTACAACCATTAAGTGCTCAAAATGTGATGTAGGTTTATGCCTAAATAATTTTGTTCATTATGTAATTGGTTTATTTTGAATATTAACTCTTTTCAGCTTTTTTAGCATATATGCTATATTTTGAATTTTGGTTTCTAATAGATCAATATAAAAATATATAATAATAGCAGTTAATGAGGACAGCATTTTTCAATTTTTACATTTTTTATTGAATTTATTTAGAGGGCTAATAATAGAACAGTGATTGAATTGCTTAATGTTAAAATGATCCGTTTCAAACGATTTATAAACATTTTAAAGCAAATAAAGTTTCCTTAAGAAGTGTTCAATTTTCTAACATTATTAGGAATTTACCCGTTATTATTATTCTTTACTCATACCCGCCCTACCCATAGGCACTGCACATCACTGAACTTAACCTCTATTTGTTTCAAAAATTTTCACCGGCCTTGGGTCATAGAATTAATTTAGGCGAAAAACTGAAATATAGAAATGAAATTGAAATGTGTGAACTTTTGAACTGAAAGGGAAATTACTCAAAATCCAATTTATAACCAAAACTGAAAATAACCGGATTAAAATTCAGATGACCACACTACATGCGCTTTACTTCATATTACACACACTATTCAGAAATATTTATATGGGAAACTTACTAATTGTTTTGTTCTAAATCAAAAAGTGTACATTCACTGAAATTTGAATAACTATGAAATTATTTGAAAACAGACAAACCAACAATAATAAAAAACATTATCGATTGAGATAATAAACTAACTAAAAGTAATTAAAAATGCTGAAAATAAATAAGCACTACAAAGGCTATTCCACAATAAAATGAACAAGTAGAAGAAATTATATTCACTAAACACAACTCTGGTAACTTGGAATAAAACTTGAAATTGATTTAATTTTTTCTTTCAAAATTGCAATCCGTGATTTGCAAAATACAAAACATGAAATTTGTGCTAAATCTATAAACCAAATAATACTAAGACATCCAAATTGTAGCAGTCAATATTTGTTGATTCCAAATAAACGTTTTCCATGGAGATGTGGTAACTTGGGCACCAAACTAAAGACCAAAATCAAGAAATTCACAACAAAATACTTTGGATCATGCTTAGCATAAAAGCTGGCACCAATAAATAAGAGGATTGGAACGATTATGAGAAATTTACGAGTTTTGGTGAACTGGATACCATCGTCGATTTGCTCCCAAAATGTAAGACGTGTAGGGATTGTTCCACACGTGACGTAATCAAAAGGTACACCCTAAACATTAGCACTTAAAAGGCTTATGAAAAATAGTATTTTTATCATTCGTTGCGAGAATGAACACATCAACACCAAAAGGAAATACTTTTACAACAACATTTGTAGTGTATTGAAAATTATTAAATGAAAAATACACCTTAAAGAAAAACGCCATATTTTGAAAATGACAAAATAATGTGATGCATTAAAAATATTAATGTGTAAATTCGGAGTAGAGCTTCGCCAATAATAACTATTGAGTAATAATTTTATTAGTGCCAGTTTCATTAAAGCCTATGGGATTTGGTCCCAATCCCATAATATATTCCGCTTCCATGTGGTTCTGTTAGCATACCAGAAATTTAGGACAAAAATGGCAAACATTGTGATATTCTGAAATCCGTGGTCCCACCACCAGTCTCACTGATATACTTAGAACCAAGTCCCAGTCCCTTGGGACTGATAGGCCCCAAAGTATCTTGCATCACATCTAGCTTCTTGAAAGCTTTGAGCTCTACAACGCGTGTGAACAAACTCTTACAAAAATTGTTTTTAGAAAAAAATAATAATATTTACTTCCATGAATTAAAATAGCATTTTAACAGTTAAATTTATTTAAATAAATTGCCTAAATTAGAGTTGTTTAATGTAAAACACTGCTCCTATAATTATGTCAAATAGTCGAACCAGTAGGCATTTAGCAGTTATTAATTATAAATCTTTATATTTAACATAAAAGTCTGCTATTGTATTTCCTAAATGCTCTTGTTAAATGGAAAAAAATCACGCATATTTAAAAGACTAAGATTAGCAAAAGGTTGCCAAGGCTACTAAAATTAATTATTTAAGCTAACAGAATAATACTAGCATGAATTTTATCTTATTGGTCGAAAGCTTAAACTAAATTAAAAGCGACCTCGGAAGTAATTTTATAATAACATACAACACATAACATGCGATTTTAGCGACCGTTTCGGATCGTAATTGACGAATCAGATAACATTGTATATTTTCAAATTAAATCATTGCAACCAGTGATTTGCAGCCTTAAAAATGTATGCATCTAAAAGTTTAAAATATGCGCCTACAATATGCAACATAAAATACCTAAATATGCATCTAAATATGTAACTAAGAATAGGTAGAAGAACAAGTTTTTATTGCAAGGAAGTATTACAAGCACAAAAGAGTAAATGATAAAGATTTTCTTCAGTATGATCGGTCAATTATCAATTATTGACAATGAACAAAAAACAAGAAATTGTTTTTAATAATAAAGTCAATTTCACTTAAAAAAACTTCAGAGAAAAATGAGTTCATGAAATGTTTCTGGCTTCAGACTTTCCCGACGTGTAGTAATTATATTTCCTTCGTCAGACCAATGTCTTTCACTAGCCACCACAGTAGCCGGAATTCTGAGGAGTGCTTTTTCGCTAATTTTTAAGTAATGTAAGGAAATGTTATTAAGAAACATTTTGCTTGTTTTTGGCACTTTTATTGACTATCCACTAATTGATAAAATTGATTCGGTTAGTAAAAAATGTTCGGTTGGTGTCAATTATCAATTATCAATCAATTAATCACACAGCCTTAAAATTCAAACCCAATTCAGTGTACATTTAACGTGTAGCGGCATTCTTGGTAATTGCCTATTAAATTGGATGTGAAAGTTATTTAAATAGGGCCCGGCCATTGACGATTTATTTATCTTTTAACTAAACAATATTAATAGTAATAGGTTCATTCTGCTCCAAAAAGAGGGGGCTAGGCTTCGCTTTTCGAAAGGATTGATAAAATTGATCCAACATTGTTTGCTAAGGAAATAAGAAACCATATTTCTTCTTGTTTGATTGACCGCAAAAATCCCGAATTTGTCGAAAATTCAAAAATATTTATCGGTATCTTGTGTGGCGTTGGAGTACATCGGCAACTATGTGCTTATTGTGCTTTATTTTCAAAGATAACTCCAATATTCGATATACTGATACTGTTCATAATCAAACTGTGACAATGCCTGTACACTTATCTAGGTTTGGCTGCATAACTTCGTGAAGTCAGTTGGATGAAATTATTCCTATTTTAAAACGTATCACAGCAGGAATGAAATAGATTTAAACTTAATGATCGCATCACATCATTTAGAAGAGATTATAAATCTATCTGTCGAATGCAGTTCATCAAAGTCAAAGAAGAAATTTAATTTTTTGTTGAATCAATGCCGCTTGTCAAAACGACGTTCTTATTATTCTGATGTTATTTTCAGTGCTCTGGAAATATATAACATTTCCCGCTATTACTATTCTCAATTAAGGTCTCTTTTGACATTGCCTTCTCCCACAACATTACAGCATACATATCTGGTTTCTCTTGTGACGTTTCTAATATAATTAAAACTCATATGGATACTATTCCCACTAGTGAAAAAAAGATTCACTTTTGGTGATGGATGAAATTGTTATTAAGCCAGCTCTTAGATTTAGAGGGAATCATGTTTATGGTAATTCATTAGATATTCCTAGAAAATTGCACGAACAGTACTAGCCTCAATGATCACATGTTATGTTTAGATCTAAATCTTATAAAGCTAATTGGGCCGTCTTGTGTTCATTAGTTGTCCATGAAAACTCATCTGATACAGTACTAAAGTTATCAACTTTAACTCTAGTTGCTGTTTCCCCTACAATAATGCAAAGACAAAATGTACCTCTTGCACTGCAGATATTTAGTGAAAAAACTGTTGCAGCGTTGAGGTGTTATTTTCCATCTGAAATAGGTACTGCTGCATTTGTTGAAATTGTTTGCAATTGGTTCAAAATTTGAATTTTAATTCAACAACAAAGGGGTTCCATAAAAAGGATGGTTTTCAATCCGCAATTTCACGGCAGTCAAAATAAAATTTACTGCATTTATTGGAATATGCTGATATGTTTATTGCGATGAAAAATTCGGGCCGAGGTATTCATAGATTACATGGTTTGACAAGCCACATCCTTGTATAATTCTTGTCATTGTGCTGTTGACATTTGCAATTATTTGCTGCATGAGCGTAACTCCAACTATGTTTTGTTGGGGAAATTCCAGAACGATGTTTTGGAATCAAAACTTGGTCATTACAGACAGCTAAATGGAAGCAATTACTATATGGCTTTAGAGCATGTGGTTTTCTCTTTCAAATCTTCTACATTCAAAGATGTACTGCCCTATCTAGATTATGATAGTCTGACGGAGATCCAACATATCATGTTCACTGTGTAATGCATGCATTTTTGAGGAAGACTTTGAGATTATTGAGAATATTAGTAATCGTGATGCTTCATGTGAAGAAATGAATACATCATTTTATGTAGCTGACTTTCTGGCTTTTAAGTGTACACAATTTAATGATGGGAAGGAGCTAAATGATGTTTCAACAACGTTTTTGGATATATTTAACAGAGGAAAACTTAAAATTCCCAATGAAAATATATATTTATTCGTTTGTATTATACATGCAGCGCTTCCTTCTTCAAACAAAGAATTGTACCTGCCGCAAATATTTGATTAATGTTGTTGTATTAATATCGGATTTATATTTTTGATTTGATGAAGTGCCGTTTGCAATAGTTTTGGTGAACGTTTTGTTAAAAGCTTTATCTAAAATTGGCAAAATATAGATTATGAATATACTTTTTTATTATTTAAATTATTTAGGATAATAGATTACTGTTATTAAGAGAATTTGTTAATATCCCTTAAATTAACATTGTCGTATTAAATTTGAAACGTCCTGATTGGTTTAGATGTTCTTGTTTATTAGACTTTTCCTGTAAAGGAGGCTTTGCGTATTTTCAAGTGGCCTCTATCGTACATTCGCATATTTTCAGATGTCTTAGATGGCCTACTTGTAGATTGCAGTGATTGTGAATATTCCGTTTTATTAAACAATCATACTTATTTAGTGTGTGGACTAATTTGCGCAATTTTTTTGTTGATAGTATATTGTTCATTGCATTACAGTAAATAGTTGTTTTAAAGAGCTCGAATCTACAATATTGTAGAATATCATTTCGCTATGGACATACACGAACCAAGAAATTGCTGGAGCGAACATAACTTTCATTAACTTATTTTTGGCAATGGAAATACTTTTTTTTGGCAATTGCTAAGCCTATTGAGGACACATCAGATCAAAAACTTCTTATTGTTAGTATTGTATAGAATAAATTTTCACAAAGACAATTAATTTTTCAAAATGCGACTATATTTTCAAGTAAAATTGCAATTTTAATATGCAGGGGATTTGATGTGAAAAATCACTTTTACAATGTCTAAAATTGGTAATTATCTTATTCAATTTTTTTTCAACTGAAGAATGTTTTTGCCCCACATTTGTCCCGAGGGTTGACCCGCTAAACTTCGATTAGAGATAAACGCTGTAATGGACTGGTGAGTAAATCTAATACCTCAAAGTTCTATGGATCCGGGTATGTTTTTGATTACAATAAATTTTATAGAACAATTTTAGAATTGATGACAGACTTCAAACGAATATAATGGATACTTTATATAATCCTGACTCTAGCTATTGTAATATTCATCTGAGAGTAATGGTGGATAAATGATATTAAATCCTATGTTTTCAAATTGAAAACGAAGGGAAGATTTAGAATTGAAACATGGAATATTCAAAAGTATGGAGTACTTTTCAAATTCTTGCAACAACAAACTCATAAACATATATAGTATAAACAGGGACGTATGTAGGTTTTACCGGAAGGTGGGGCCAATAATATTTTGTGTAGAATAAAGTGGGGCCAGTCAAAATTTCTCTAAACATAAGTATTTTCGCGGAATTTATATTAATTGTAATCTAATTAATTTCGCAGCGGTAGAAATCACAATACATGTAATAAAAGGCTGTGGTACGTGCATGAATGGGACAACGCTAGGCTTTGCGCCTAATGGGACAACATAGAAGTTATTGTGCGTATTTCACNCTAGCACCAACCTTGTCCTTAGGCAGACTGGATTGCTCAATGATATTCCTACTGACCATGCTACAAATTTTCGACAAAACATTGTGTATCCATTTTTGGATAAAATCACGACTGAAGTAAGACATTGGCTGCTTGGTGAGAGCAGCGAAATTGCTACTGTCTTCAAAGGTGTAGCTGCTCTGCAGCCTCAATCAGGGACATTTTTGGATAAAGACTCTCACTTCATTTGCAAAACTTTACGTTTCCGGTCCTTTTTCTATCAATTTAAAAGATCTGGATACTGAGATGAAAACGTGTGAAAAATTTCTGGGACGGCTAGAAACTACACCCTGCGACGCGAAAGAACTGCTGAAAATTTTGGTGCCGCATCAACTGGTATTCCCGTCTCTTGTCATACTACTCACAATTGCTCTTACACTTCCATGCACATCAGCGGAATCGGAACGGAGCTTTAGTGTCATGAAGCGCATCAAATCTTACTTGAGAAACAAAATGGCAGATCAAAGACTTTCGGACTTGATTATTTTGAATCTTTATAAAAAAACGTTGCTAAACTTTCTAAAGATTTGATTTTAAACAAATTTGTGAAAGTTCATGGAAATACGAGAATTCGTTTGATTCCTTGAATTAAAGTTCCAGTTGACAAAGTTTTTTTTTAAGTTGACTCAGATTGTGGGGCCAAGGGTGGGGCCAGTAGTCTTTTTGAGGGGGCCGTGGCCCCACCCGGCCCCACCCTAAATACGTCCCTGTTCCTAACTGCCTCAAATATGTAGACGACATCACGACATTGGAAGCTGTCCTCGTGAATAACCACAGAATGCAAAAGCCATATTGAAAAATGCCACTGCATTTTTCAAATGCTAGCTCTAAGAATTTTGGCACCTAATTATACATATATAGAAGCATGCAACATGCAAAGTTTTCAATGCCACCACTCTATATCAACAGCGTGAAAAAATTATGTGAAACATTCAGTCCGGGGGCTTATTCCTAATATTCAGGTATTTTTGCCAATATTATCCTTGTTGTTATACAGAATGGCTCAGAAGATCCTATGTTTTTGTCAAGATTGCAAAATATTTTGTGAGTCACTATCGTGTGTAAACAGATACAATCTTGTCTATGTAAATTTCATTGCTATATTTGAAGCTTTTAGTTTGATGGTAGGCCCCTTTGACGCTCGAGTTACAGGCATATATTTTATATACATCTTCATCATTATAATTATCACTAATTGATCTATATGTGTTGTAATTTTGACAACAAAATGTAATTTTGATCACAAGCTTTTTTACAAAAATCTTTTAATGAAAAAAAATCTATTAAACAAAAGTGGTCATTTATTTCGAATTTTTTAAATTTTAAAGAAGAAAATGAAATTCCTTATATAATAAATTATGATGGTGAATATATTACAAATGACAAAGAAATTAGTAATATTTTAAATGAAAGATTTGTGAAACTAGGAATGAATGACAACCTAAATACAAAGTTTAAACATTTATATCATAAGCATCGCAAAATTAGAAAACATGATGATCCCTATAAACCAAGATTTATTACATTAGTAGAATTTTACAAAGAAACAAAGAAAATTAATTGGAACAAAGCGAAAGGTCATTGTGAATTNTATATATATATATAGAATTACAAAAGGAAATATACAGGGGTAAAAACTTAAAGGTAAAAATTCCCGGTGCAATTGTATTTTATCTCGAAAATGAACCATAAAATTTTTTTTTTTGTTTATCTTTACTAACAAATAGAATTTTTTATTTGCACACTTTCATTTAAAAAAAATTTCGTTTTCAGTGCAACAACGAGCAAAATGTGCTGCGTTGTTTAAAACACAAAAAGTGTGGTTTTGGTGCAACGAAGGTTTGGACCAGTTTTTGGAAAGAACGGGGAAACAACTACACCTAAGAGAATCCAAAAGTGGCATACAAGACTAATGGAAAGAGGCAGCGTAGTTGACAAAATTAGAACAAAAGAAAAACCCCAAAACTCTGGTGAATCTTTTGAAAATGTCAGGGTCGTTTTCACTGAAAACCCAAATTCTTCTTTAAGGCGTGTTGCTCTTGCTTCTGGGATGAGTCATCAATCAGTTCATACTTGTCTGAAAACTCTTAGATGGCATCCGTATAAACTAATAATAAAAGGCTGTGGTACGTGCATGAATGGGACGATGCTAGGCTTTGCGCCTATTGGGACAACATCAGCGGAATCGGAACGGAGCTTTAGTGTCATGAAGCGCATCAAATCTTACTTGAGAAACAAAATGGCAGATCAAAGACTTTCGGACTTGATCATTTTGAATCTTTATAAAAAAATTTTTTAAATTTTTAAAAATTTTGATTTTAAACAAATTGGTGAAAGTTCATGGAAATACGAGAATTCGTTTGATTCCTTGAATTAAAGTTCCAGTTGAAAAAGTTTTTTTTAAGTTGACTCAGAGTGTGGGGCCAAGGGTGGGGCCCCACCCTAAATACGTCCCTGAGTATAAACAAAACAAAAAATTAATTTTTCTTTCGCTATCTGAATTGTCTTATTGACTTGATGATCTGTCCTTAGACTGTTAAAAACTGGGCGAGTCTGACTGCTGCCTCAAGCGAGCCCATTACAAAATCAATTGCTACACATCGGATCCGGCGGTTTTAGACCCCTATCTCAAGAACTGGACCAGAAACGGCTTAGCTCTCACCACATTGCTTCACCAACTTTTTACTTAGAATCCAATAAAACAACTCCGGTTAAAATCTCACTAGCGGTTATGGAGCTATGGACCGCTAAATTTGCGAAATTTTGCGAAAATGCATATTTTGCTTACGGACCCCCAAATTTTTTTTGAAAGTGCAACAAACATTAATATATTCATAGAGTACTATTCATTAAAAAGAGAATGATGTAAAATTTTTTTACAATTTGATAAAAATTGACGGAGTTATAGCCCTTCAAAGTAGGCCTACTCGACTAAAAAATGCCAATTTTTCAGGTTTTTTCAACCTGGTCCATTCAATTTTGTAGATACGGGTATGCCTTCTGCTTATAAAAGATGCAGCATAAAAAGATCTATCGAATGGTGTATAGCATGCGCAAATCGGACGATTATTGCGGCCGCAGTAAATTTTGAGGTTTTTGCATATTTGAGGAAATAGCCATTTTAAGCAATTTTGATAAAATAAAGGCATTTATTGCGAAAAGTTACAAGTCAATCTATTTCAAATGAATATATTATTGAATCACTCTTAAAATTTAAGGTGTCCACCAATTTTCAAGTTGATAGCCCAAGAACTTCTTGAGATATTAGATGAAGATCAAATTATATAAATATATAATTTACGAATCTTTAAACTTTAAAAAATTATTACTCCATCAATTTTAAAGATATTTGAATTCTGTTTTTTTAGTTTGCTGCGCAAGAAAAAGGGCTTTCGAATAGTGTGTCAAATCTTGAGATCGGACATGTTCAGGTCGAGTAATAAATTTTTAATCTTACAAAATGTTCTATTTTTTCTTACAATTTTAATGAAAATCAGAAATAAGTGCTTCAAATGTTCAAATATATTGCAGTTACCAGTCTAAATGTTTAATAACAATTATGACAAACTAGCATAGATATGATATTTCTAGAACTTCATTATCATCAAGAATTATCATATTTCTTATTAAGTATAGACAGCCCTTTTACATCTGATCCCAGAATGGGACAGATGAGAAAAGGGCCTTCAAAATTCAAATATATGTATACAGCTACCCTATCCCAAGAACATCAACATCATTAATACATATGATTATCTTCAACTTCAATGATAAATTCAGTACTTCAAACATTCCCTAATGACAAATACGCTATATTACTTCATTTCTATGTCTATTCAATGCTTCTAACCTCAAGAATCTTAAGAGATCATAGGGATTCCAAGATGATCCTAGGTTTTTTTTAGTATTCTTTTAAGAATTGATAAAACACTTAAACAACTACAAGAAAAAACTATCATACATCAAACATACTACATCCAGTTGTGGACTCCTAACTGGATGTTCCTCTCCAAGGTTTCTGCAACAATAATTGTACTTATATGTCAATCAATGATGGTGAGGTAATCAGCGTAGTGGATCACTTCATTGTCTATTACATATTTACACCTATCGTTACCATACAACCAGAAAAATGGATCTAACACTGCTCCTTTATTTGTAGCTAAATAATTTGAGAATAAATTATTGATTTTTACTTGTTGTTGGCTAGTAGTTGAGACTATTTATCAACGCCTTTGATTCCTCGGTAAATTCACAACTGACAAGCTTTTTATCTAATTTTCCATAATCTAGGCTGTGAAACGCTATTTACGCGACACTACTGGATGTTTCTGCTTAGTAAAAAACCAGTGCTTTCTGAAAATAATAGTACAGAGCCGGAATTGCTAATACCTTCTCTAAATCCAAATTAGTTGGGAGAAAAATGCTGGTTTTTAAGCAATCATTTATTTGATTTGGGACATTGGATTAGTTATTGAAATTGGTCATTAATTGCATAAGTAAATGAACCCTGCACACGTTTCTCCTCCATCCGACAATCGATGTTAACAAATGCCTTGAAATTTGAAACTTACGTAAAAAAAACTCCACGTAACACACAAAATGATTTTGTCGCCTGGCTAGTCGTCCAGCAATAGACGGGACATTCGCGCATTGTAAATTATTTCATCTAGCACTTAAAAATAGAAATAGTATAAAAAACTTAAACGAAAAATGCACGGGCAAGTGCAATGCATTGGAAACGAAATTAACTACAATAAAATGTTATAAATGTACGCGCTTAAGTTTACACTCTTTATGTTACCGCGCACAGAGCAATAAAAGCTTGGCTTATGCCATACTACAAAGGATGTGGGGGATGTAAGCATCACTTAAAATCAACGAAATTTAGTCACATCTTGCCTTAGTGTTGTAATGGCTACTGTGAAACAAACGAAACGTACATGCACGTGTTCGTACGACAAAGTGACAAAGTATATATTCATGGGTTACGAGTGTGAATATCAAAGAGCGATTTGTAAATGTGTGGTAACTCGTTTACAATTGCAAATGAAAGAGTTAATGTTGTTAAAAACGTGGTGAAACTCAGACCCACAAAAAATGTGTGAAATTGCAGGTGCAAATACTCAATTGTGTTTTCTTTCAACCTAAAAATGATCAAATTATAGATAAAATTACTGCAGCAGAAACGACACAAATGTATCATGGTCTACAACATGCTCAATTCTTATCGATCTATTGACCGAGGAGATAAACTTTATACTAATTCAACAATTTCAGAAAAATTCATGCACGAAATCAGTAGCAAACGTTCTCTCTAAAGCATAAGCACGGGCGATTTTAAAACACTTAGCATTTTGCAAATACTTCGAAAACACTCATGATTAAGGCTTGATGAATACAGACTCTTATATAGTCGAGATCTTTGAAAGGCGAGTGCTTCTTCAGAGGGCCGAAATGTTTCCTGAGGACGGAATTTTCCAGTCGAGCAATGCTCCCGGCCATGTTAGCAAAAGGTAAAAGAATTTCTCAGGAACCATGACGTCTCATTATTGAACGAGCCTCCACAGTAACCAGACTGTAACTCAATAGAAATTCGATTGGCTCTAGTGAAAACGAAACTAGGAAAATTTAGTTCCAGTACACAATCATTAAATTTATCAAAATCTAAAACAGGGATCCGGAAATCAAAGAATTGTGCAGGACGCTAACTGACTTTATGCCCAACAAGGATGAACGCTTTAATTCAGGCTAGAGGCGATAACATTGATTATTTGAATGCAGTAAATGAACATGAACTAAAAATATTGTTTTTGATTAATACGTGGATAAAAATTGCTTAACGTAATATAAGACAACTTAAATGCTTTTTTTACAATTTGACAAATCGCTATCCGGCACTTTACTATAATAGACCAACAAGCAACTGAAAACATTTGCTAATATACGTAAAGTTTACAAAGAACGTATTGAATTTATTTCACAAGACAATGTTATCTTTGGAAGGTGACGACGTTATTATTTGAGAAGTATGGATAATGCTGACACAGCGTCACCATTTTTTAATTCGAAGGAACTGAGTTGCTAAAAACTCACAGTGCAGAAAGTTGCACTTCAATTAAAGCTTATTAAAATTAATTCGTGTTGTATTTAAAAAATTGCATAATTTTGATGAAAACAACTATTTACATTAAATTAGCAAACGATATTTAACATGCAGACGTACTCAGAGTTCTGTCTTGTAAAAAGTTCAAGTTAAGTGGAAATCTATTTGGAAATAGTGCTAAGTTACTCCAAAGTATGTGCATTTGTCATGACCCTTATTTTGCAGTCATGTTTCAGCTGCAAATGCATTATTTGAAAGTTTCTTTCCTCTCACTGAACAGACAAACGATTAAGATACATTTTAGAGCTTATTAAAAGCGAGATCCAAGTGAAGTAAATTTTTTAGCAAAGTTAGCAAGAATTTTATAAATTTTGTATAAATAATTCAACTTTGTCAAATTGTGCTATCTAAAAGTAAATATAATTAACAAATATAATTTTAACAATACGGTCGGTATAAAACAGCACAAACAGACGCCTATTTTGCATTTTGTGATACCAAGGAAAAGAAATTCAGGACCGTTGCGCAAAGCAAAAATGTGTGTGACTGCACACTGCATTACAGACTTTGGGAACGAGTCACGACAATATGCGTGTGGTCAGGGGTTTACGTTATGACTTCGAATGAAGACGTGGTTAAACACATTTTAAAAAATAATTTTATTCTCATTCTGATGCTCTTCTGTCCTCAGACAACCTAGTTGCAAAATCTCTTCCCAATTAATTTAAATTTTTTAAGAATTCCGATCACCTGATTTGCTTAAGGAATAATGCTTACATCAATATTAAGATAATATTCTTATCGTAGGGTTGCAACAGTTACAAGTGTAATTAGATACATTGATTAACTGAAGGGAGTTCGTTGGACTTGTAAAAAGACTGTTTTGCACAAGCGTTTAGGCGGCCCAGCAATAAACTGATTTTCTATGTAGTACTGTAATGAAAAACTTTCACACTCAGATCTCGTCATCTCAGACTTTCCGAATTTTTACATCTATGGTAACAGTGTTCTGTGGTTTTTTCCTGGGTTGTTTTCTCTGTGTGATAACTTCGAAATTATTCAAAAATGTTATTGCAAGATAACATTGATTGCAAAATGATAATTCGCATTACAATTATGTAAAATGGCCTACAGCAAAGAAAAAATTAATAGAAATCTAATGTACATATTTGCGTAAATTAGTTTAAAATTGCTCGATTTAAGTTACATAGAAAAAGTCATGGGTAAATTCCTGTACCCTCAAAGAAGTGGTTCGGGTTGTAACGTAAGCTACTAGCATTTTCCCCGATCTCAATTGTCAGAGTTGAATCTGACATTCGGTGGTAGATAGCCAAAATATTAATTAAATCAATCTACAATACATTAAAAATTTTAAGCCTGCTGAAGCTAGCTCCACAGGAAAAATCCGACAATTAAAATTGCTGAATTTTGACTTATAAACTATTTATCAAAATTGCACCCAATGAATCACTAGCTAAGTGAAATTCATAGAAACATTTACATTGCACGTTTACGATTAGAAATGATTACACATATTCAAAATTCTATTTGTAGTCGAAAGTGAGTGAGCTCGCAAACAATGCGCTGAACAAAGCTAGAGTCACATTTACTGTGCAAACAGATAAACGAGGCTGCGTATAGGAAAGATCAATATGAATACATCAAATGCTATGCAAAATGTGCTGAATGATTGCAAACAAATGAAAACAGATTTAAATGACAGAATTCTGAAAGTGTGCAAACACACGGGAGTATTCTATACATCAGGTAACACATTTAATGGGTCATCAAATTCATTCAAACCTTCCTCATCTCCATATAAAAATCGGGGTTATCAATATACCAAATTAGGGATAATTAATGTTTGTGATAAAAATATTCATATTTGGTAGAATATATAAAATATAAGTTAAAAAAGCATCTCATTAAAACAATATTCTGATCCATTTCACTAATGGTATTTTAGGAAGAACAGCTCTCATTTATATACATAAAAAACGGGTGAAACCAGGGCGGTTCAAAATTTTATTCCCAACATTATTATAAAACGAATATTTTTTGCAAATTATAAGAAATCTAATCATATCTTGCAAAAAATGTAATGATATATGATGTTTTCCACAAAAACTTTAAAAATTTGGATTTACAAGATGAGAGCAGTCTTCTTAAAACACTATTTAAGAGCAGAATTTTTTTTGTAAAAAATTTGTTTTATCACAATACTTACATTTATACAATGCTTAGATAGATTTTGATAGGGGGTTCAGCCATCAACCCTAAAATCGCTATTCTCTACGATACCTTGATTGAACATTAAAAACAGGTGACATGTCTAGGGACAGATAGGTACAATTCAATTAGTTGATGGTTGAATGGGTACTGATCAAATAGCTGCGTCAAATAAATACTAATCTTAAATATGAAGGAAGAATTAAACAAAGTCAAGCACAATACACTGATAATTACGAAAATCTTAGTTTTGCTGTTGATTTAATGTGATTTAAATTGAAGAAATCTGATATAGATTTCTATAGGGTATCATATTTAAAATGGTTGAAATACAAAAATAAGTTATGTAGGTAGTACATGTAATTAACTGCATTAATTCCCTCCGTTTATTGAACACGTAAATACCAAATTGAACATGGATATTTCGGGCTTCCTATCTTTTGCTTATATACATTTTATTTCCTAAAAAATGCAACTAAATATAAAATACCTTTCGATGATGAAACAAATAATAAACAACAACTGCATGCAGAGCATTGGTAAGTGTCCAGACGAAGCTGGTGTTGAACCACGGAACTGACAGAAGAACTAAATGACCAGCGATAATGACCAAAATGTACGCGACCCATGCCCCTTTGCTTTGAAGAGCTAACGCGTTAGGATTGAGTGATGTTTCCAATGATTTTGTACGCTTGTGACCAGAATGATGAGAAGTTTCCATTAGCAAAGCGCTAAAACACTTCCAACACGTAAGGTTTAACTTCGACACAATTGCATGCAGTTTGTTAACAATTATTAAGAGTATTAAATAAAAAACAGCTAAGCATTTAATGATAAATATTAAAAAGTAATTAAATACTAGACTTCAATAAAGGTAGATTTCAAGAAAATATTAGAAGCACAATTTCTCAGTACTTTTTGAACCTCAAAGACCTCTGAAATAGTTTTAAATATCAACGTGTTAAAGCTTACATAATGCCTATATATATATATATATATATATATTGAAACCAAACAATATTGGATTTCGAAGAAATATTAAAGCAAGAAATCAAATTATTCTGTGGCAATAAGGAATATTTACTTACTGTTTTCAACGAAAAATATCGCTTTAAACAATGAAATTATGTGAAACACTTGTCAGACTTTGCGCAAATAATTTTAAAAGATCTAAGAAGGAAATTGGATGCGCGTGACTGCACCTCGTCTAAGCAATTATTTACAAACTGATAACGCAAAGAGAAATTTTACAGCAAAATTAATGAGAAATTCTGAACAGTAACTGTAAAACAAATGAGCCTAAATTGTAGATCCTCTATGGGACAAATTATTGCATATTCACAAAGAATCATTCTATTCTAATAAAAAATAAACTACAAACTCAAATTTAACCAATTTAATTGGAATGTTATTATAATATTATTCAGATGCTTCTGATAGAACTAATGCACATCTAGAGGGTAAGTACACCTGGACGGATCCGCACCTACCATCATATGGACTAGGATACACGGAAAAGTTGCAAGAGTTATCAAGACGATTGAAGCCATCAAATGCAGCATCGTCAGTATTTAGCACAATACGAAGTTTGGTGTTGGCTGGCCGCTCTACACCAACCCAATAATCGGAAAAACTTTGGCTTGTGTGTAGATTAAACAGGAATAAACAAGAGCCTCTTTCGAAAACAATTACTTTATCAGACTCGTGTTTACGACTAATATAAGCCTAAAAATAAAAATATTCACTTAAAATAATATCTTATGATTGCCGATCATATGACAGATATTTCCTAAATAATGCGCAAAACAATCAGTTACTTGAATTTTTGTTGAAATATCTATTTACATTCCTTGAATATAGCACCCTGCTTTAATTCACGCCACCACTATAAACAAAAAAATTTCCAGGATCTTTGTAATGTTGAGTAAGACAAAAAGTAGAGTGCACTATAAATGCGCCAAAATAACAGCCTCTTCGCTAAGCTGTGAACTACAATCGATGTTTACGAAATGGCTAGTAGTTAAAAGGCTGTTGAATATATAGTGGCCTGAAGAACAGCCATATTCTAATATCCGTAATCACAATACTTTCCCACGAATTTGTAAATGCATAAATTTGCTACTAAAACTGAATCTTGAATTACAAACAAATTCATTTGATTTAATATTAAAAATTCTTCACAAAATAGACGAGCAAAACTGGTCAGCTCTTAGGTAAGATGATTACAATAGCTAGTTTTTGCATTCTAAACGTGTGATATCTTTACATCTAAAGTATTAACATCTAAAGATAATTTCAGTAAAAAATTCAGAGCCAACCCTAAACCTTAATTTAATTTTAAACAATTAGAATAATAAAGTAACTACAATTACAAGAGTTTTGGTATTTCAACATCGTAAACATGAAATATGAAAAAGAAATAACAGGCAATAATAAAGGAAAATCAAAAGGTTATTTGGTAGTAAATTTATTAGTAGTCAATCGAATTAAAATGCGCATAACGAGATAATCTAAGGCAAAACTAAATAATTCATTAAATCGTAGACTTAGTTTGTAATATTGAAGGATTTGGAGCAATAGAAAAAAAGTAAATAGAAAGAAACTTAAGTAAGTTGCTTCAATTACAAGCTTATCAAAATCGAAACCACTAATGAACATGTGTCACAAACAATCCGTTGAGAGACCGCAAAACGCAATAACCGTGTTTGTAGATTGAGTTGTAAATGACGCATTTAAACGCTAGCGAAACACGGGTTATGCAGGCAGTGACTAATAATTCAAGAACGGAGTTAAATGTAAATTCATGAAATCAATGTGAGAATGATGAAGCACACCATTTCTTGAATGGATAAAGCGATCATTGACAAAGACTGTGGATAGTGCTTAGCCCATGCTGAAATCCATTTTAAACTAACAATGACGTGTTTGAGTAAACAAAAGAAGTAAATCCAGTCAAAAAATATAATTGCTGAGGAAGAAAATATTTCGTTTTAGACGAATTAAATGTAATCCATACAAACATGTGAGAAATCAGTGTGAACAGTCGAACGTATGATGAAGAACGAAGTGATGTGGTCGAGGATGTTTTACAATAGAAATGCGACCACACGCAATAAATATAAATATTTGTAAATGTCATGTCGAACAATGCGCTTATCTGAAAACCATTGCAAAGTAAAAAATTTCAATGGTAAACTTACTACAATAATTGCTATTAAACGAACCAACAACAGAAAATTGGAAAAACAGTTTGCCGTGCATCCATGGGTATTTACAGATTACTATTGGCGTTTCCAAAGAGAATTCTGAACAACGGATGTAAACTTCCTACTTACATTTCTAGAAAGGTGTTTGTTGATACAACGCAGTTCAAACCCATGAATCGTTGTTTTATATGGTTCACAAAGAACATCTCTTCAACCCTACTCGACGCCGGGGAGGATTTCCTCACTTCAATTAAACTTTTGATTATTTCAAAAAGCCATGGAGTTTCTTAATGAAAATTTAGTGACTTTATTCTAACTTTTATTAGAGATCTTAAGCTCCTAATAAAAATTTTCTAAATATCTTTATACATGGTATTGTTGTTCTCAACTAAGGCAACAATCTTCCAATTTTCACAAAACTTATTAATATTTTTAGCATAAAATAACTTAGTAAAATAATGAATTCCATCATTTCCAAATTGATAGTAATGATACAACGAAGTTTCGTTTATCATTGCAATCTAATCCAAAGCTAGATATGGGAAGGGGATATAATCTCCCCTCCATATGCCTGAGGAGTCCAAAAAATCCCAAGTCGGATATGATTGAAAGTCAACAATATTTAGATAGATGCAGTTAACTACTCTTTAGATCCAGCATTATAATCGCCATCTACAATTTAAAGTTAATGTCGAAAAATGAATTTTTAAAAAAAAAGTGATTGTAAGTTTTCATAGACAGTGGTAATTGGTATATCTTAAGCGTGTCAAAAATAATCCCCAGCAAGCAATAAACACATTGGTATTCAAATTTATTATTGTTTTTGTTCTAGATTTAATGGCCAGGTCGATTAATTCTATTATCTTCTTCATTCTCGCAATACAATGAACAAGTTAGTAAGCATCTGAGGCATGCGTTTAGTATGTCATAGGCACCATAGATTTACAAAACGTATTGAATAATTAATAGACCTCGACTATAGTATTTTTATAGGAAATCGAATAACACGATCATGTATTAAACGTGACATGAATAAATGTATGAATTAATGACATTAAGTTTTCATTGCAACAATAAAGTTGAAAAATCGTAAAATAGTAAGACAAGAAAATATTTATAGCTACACTATAATGATTAAAAACTCATCGCTTGAGGAGTAGGTTAAAATGAGTTTGCCTACTCCTTTGAACATGTAGAAAGAAAAAACATCATAAGACTGCGAATTAGCGATAGAATTGATGAAGCAGTGCTGTGAGTAAGGAGCATTATTTCAAATTTTATTGTATTTGTACTTTTGTCGTTTAAATAAGGCGCCAGATTTAAATTGCTAAAAAAAATTGTCATACAAAAGCTCAAAAGGCGTTCTTTTAAATTCAATTCTTTCCATTTATACGTTGGTAAGTGTGTTATGAAAAACAAGTGATATATATATATATATATATATGTATATATATATATGTGTGTGTATATGACATAGTATTTGTCATACATTTTTTTCATTACTTTTTTATACATGCAATATTTCACTCATAGCTGGTGTAAGAAACAAAAAATGTCATAACTGCGCATTATTGCTTTAAATAAACAAACCCTAAATTTGCCAAAAATGTGAACTTTTTTTGAAAAAAAATCATTTGATGGCCATCAGAGGCATAAAGTACACATACACTTTAAACATCTCCTCATATTCTGCCCATTAAGAGGTTAAGTGAAAAAGAAAACAATTGATTATTTGAAGGCTATTTGGTTTGAAGTAGTAATTCAACTTGGGTTATGTGTAGACTTACTGATAATCAAAAGTAATGGAGTAATCAGAAAATCGCTTTTGATTAACAGGAGAAAGAATATAAGCCAACAAGTAAACATTATCAATGTGAGGTGAAGTCAAATTGTCTTAATCAATAATAAAATCAGTTAAAATGAACATATATTGAGGTAGATGTCGAAAATATCAAAATGTATAGAAAAGCCCAATACAATTTTAAAGACGTTTATGGCATAAATGATTTCCAAGCACTAAAATTTTAGATCCACTATTAACAGGTTCTACGCACAGAGAACAAGGGCATTTCTATCAAAATCAATTATGCAAATTCAACACAAGTGTAGACTTATTCAGGTTGAAAGAGACATGAACCTAATTAGAAACCCATAATGCTCAGCAGATGAGGTTTAATCGTTTCTGCAGTTTATGATAAATAAATTTAAAGAAAATAAGAACACAGATTGTCCAGCGAAGGAACAAGAGGACCAGATTAAAAAGTAAAGAGGACTTAAATTTAGAAGATAAGAAAAAGTCTAAATTATTAGCAGTAACCAGGTAGTTAGTAATAGGAACGATTCGAATGAAGAAAAAATTTTGTTAACGAGCTTTGTGAGTGGCTGTTTGATAAAAGACAACAGAAGTTTCGTGTAGAGTGAGAGGGAGCAAATTCAATGTAATCAAAGGGATCAAGATAATACTTTTCTAATAAAAGACAGTTGANTATATATATATATATATATATATATACATATATATTCGCCTTTTAATGAATAGTTGTACATCACTATTTCAGCGAAAAATCGATGTTGGTTTTTATTGAAATTACTAATTAGAATGTCAAAAAGTTTCTCAAATCTGATTCGTTTTGGCCTAGATTATTTTTAATCTCTTTCACTAAGAATACAAAAAACTTCATTATCAATTTTCGTAGAGGGAAAACAACTATTTGATAAGGTTTCAAAAACACAATTTTTTCAAACATTAAATATTTCGAAAAATATCAGATATATCAAAAATATCAAAATGATGATATTTCTAGAAATATGATATTACCCATTTTTGGTAAAATTATGTACAATAATTAAGCGATTTTGGCCTGCTCGAATTTACAACTCGTAACTCAATCGATCGGCGTAAGAATAACATTATTTGATTATTGTTAGCTTCTCGGATTTGTTCACACTGACAACCTCTCGCACCATTGAACCAATGAAGGGTCAATACTAGTGGCATCGACACGCTCATCAGTAGGTAGACATGCCCATGCTCTTGTGCCCATAACAAAGAATTTAGTAAGTAGGCTCAAATTTTGCTAGTATCGATAAGCTGAATATAAACCATGGTCCCAACTAGGGAACCTTAGTTCACGGCATCCAATGCATGAACTTGATCATATAAACCACTGCAGATAAAATCTGTTATAACAAAAAATATTGCGAATGTCATAAAAATTTGTTTGACACAATTTTTTGTTTAAGCATTAAACCATTAAATTAATTAATTTAAAATAATGCCGGAATCAAAATCAAAACCAAGATTTTTTCTAGGAAACCATCAGAACCTTTAGAAAAAGCACTGACAAATTTGCTAGTTGGTCATTTAGTGACTGAAATTCTAATTCTCTGCGAAGTCCAAATAAAGTTTTGAGAGGGACCGATTTTGTTCTTAGAGCGCGCGATGTATTTTTGATGGATGTAAGTGAACTTCGAATTTACATAAATAAAATTAAAGGCTGGGCTTGTAAATGAAACAAGTGAAAACGTTAGTGCAAATGATGTACAAAACTATAACTTTCTGATGTATTATTTTTCAAATGATTTTTTGTAAAGGCAATGTTGAAAACCAGTTATNAGAGCGCGCGATGTATTTTTGATGGATGTAAGTGAACTTCGAATTTACATAAATAAAATTAAAGGCTGGGCAAATGATGTACAAAACTATAACTTTCTGATGTATTATTTTTCAAATGATTTTTTGTAAAGGCAATGTTGAAAACCAGTTATTCCCAGACGCAGATGGCGATACTCTAGAACAAAATATACAACACGTGAAGGGCATCAAGAAGTTCTTGTTTCAACTAGGGTGCTGTTTTTCATTTTAACAGAGTACTGGTATCCACTGAAATTGCTTCTCTGAGGTAACTGCAACTACGGCCATGGCACTAGCCGATGAATCCCCAAAAGTCATTTTGTTATGAATTTTTATGCAACATTAAAAGCCGTTTAAAATAAAACTACATGATATTTATTTCTGCTCGCAAAACGTTTTGAGCTGCATCTACTGTGTGTTACAATAGCCATTTGTTTCAAAAGACCCACTTACACAATAAGTATTCCCTTATGACCTTATCTTTATGATTTATGATTTATTTATGATTATTTATCAGATTAACAAAAAATCAGTTACGTCTACACGGTATGTTTTTCCTGATACCCTTTCGTATTTGCTACGCCAATTGTATTATGTAATGAGGCTTGCAAACGTTTTTTTGATAAATGCGTAGTTACAGCGACCAATGCTTTCCTCCAATAAGCCTTTTGTAAAATACAAAACGCATAAGGATTCTGAATTTGCGTTTACACGATAAGTTTTCCTTTCATAAGGGAAAGTGATGAGGGAAAACTTATGGTGTAAACATGTTTAAGGCTTCTAATTAGTTGACAATTTAAAACACCTAAATATTACCCTTCGCAAAACGTAAGTTTTTTCAATAAAGCATTGCAAAACAAATTAGAGTATTAGACCTTAAGATAACTAATATCATAGGTTCAATGGAAATTTTAAAAATTTGCACTAAACATAGTCATGAGAATGTATCTACCTGAGGAGCATTCAACCAACCGTACTTTTCTTCGGTAAAATTCATGGCAGCATCAAATGCGGAGAGATATTTATACCTCAAATTTTCATCATCTACTAAGTTAAATTGACGTCGGGCATAATGATAACTCCACCCATTTCCTTCTCGAGGGAAGTCTAACCACTCTGGATGGCCGAACTCATTTCCAATGAAATTCAAGTAACCCTCCCCACCCAAGGCGTGAGTCAAAAGGCGTATGATTTTATGCAACGCCATTCCGCGATCAACAATCAAACTTTTGCGGGACATAGTAGACATTTCAGTGTACATTGCAGCATCCATCAACCTTAAATAACTTAAAATAAGAACCATATACATATACACCTGTGAAGTAGGTAGTATACATATTAATTAAATATCTCATAATATATTTAAATTAATGACCAACTACAGTAACTATATAAGTGCAATGAACCGAATATCTCACATTGGCATGGGCATTAGGCTACTTTTGCTTTAATAAGCTGTTGAAAGGTTCTAGTTAAAATAAAAGAGGATAACGAGCAAAATATTGTAAATATATGTAATTATATGAACAGCAGAATGGCTGACACCATAATTTAGTTTTTTGAAAAACAAAGAATTTGTTGGGTTTCGCGTTTTTGTATTTTATAATGTTTTTTCCCTGGATGTTGCTTTTGGAAACCATTGTAGTGTGGTGAGCATATTTAAAAAATATATATATATAGGAAGGGTGGTGTAGTGCTTTAGCAGTCAAGCGAGACTGCAACACGCAGATCTCTACCATATAGGTTGCAAAAAGAATATAACGAACCAGAAGGCGATAGTTTTATCACCTACGAGCGCCTGGTCATGAGATTCCGCATAAGCGATGCATTTTTCTTTGTGCCTTCGATTAATGAGCGTATGAACTATGTGGCCGACACTCCAATTTTCATCAGACTGTTCCTTCAACAGCTTGATCCACATATCAGGAATTGCCATGGCCAATCGGTAATCGAATCCAAAACCACCTTCATCGATGGATCTACACAGTGTTGGCATTCCTACAGTTATACGCAGAAATAAATTTTTCATAATGCAAAAAATCTAAAATGATGCAATGTATTTAACTGAATTGCAAGGTCCAAGCAAAATTGTTAATATTGTACATGATTAAAAAATTCTCTAAACTTGATATTCTTAACAGACCAATTTTGAACTTCAAAAAGTTAAGCAGGCTTACTTTTTATGATATTGATTCAAAATTCGTTACATTTAAGAACACAATTATATTTATAGCTGTGGCAAAAAGTCTAGTGTGCTTAGCACAAAAAGTCAAGTCCCGTTGGTCACCGTTTCTCACTGAACTATTTTTCACCAACAGTGAAACATTCCCCATATTGGATGATCAGGGATAGCTATTCGTCAAACGGTAGGGACAACTTGTAGTTTTTGCAAAAAGACTATACAATGAATACGTCTCAATAGTTGGAAGTGCTTCAGGATCATCTGGTAACAATGATGACTGTACACAAGTGTACTATGTTCCAACATGATGGTGCATCGTGCCACCGATCGCAAACTGTAAATTCATGGTTACAGCGGAAAAGCGTCGAGGTTTTAGGCATTGGCCGGGGCAAAGCCAAAAAGCCGAAATGGTAGTGAAGGCAAAAGTCAATGAGCACAAACATAGATAACTAAATATTTAGTTATCTATGGCACAAGGCAACTACAATAGCCAAGGTGAAAGTTGTGACACTTCGGGTGTGATGCAAAGAAATTTCTACCAATATGTACAGCAATTTGGCCATTCAGTGCGAGATCGAATTGCTGCAGTATTTAAAAAACAAGGACTTACATATCAAACATATAATTCGAATGCTTTCCCCATGAATGAAAGGTGCAAAAATGTCACGTTGTAAGTCAATGAGAACGATATTCTAAGGGGCTTTGCATTATACTGTACACGTAATTTGTCTTTAAAATATTATCATGCTAAATAAGTGTTTTTTATATGGTGGCAAGAATAATAATAGAAACGAAAGAAAACAACGTGTATTTAAATTTAGAAAAACAATCTTTCTCAAAATGCCTACCAAATTCCCAAACTTCAATTAATAACCTGGTATTTAACTTTTGAAAACCACAGAATCAAACTACTGGACATCAAAACACTATAATTTTCAGTTACAATATTTCTTCAATTTGTCTACCATCTATTAAAAAGAAGTGCGGCTCAGGATTTACATCAAAATAAAACAAATCACGTACATTTAACTCTGATGCAATATGGAAAAAAGTTTAAAGTATTTGCATTGTTTCGGGAAATGAATCTCACTCGTATGATTACAATGTTTATTCAAATTCTATTGGTACCTTAACTTTTTAAATTTAGAAAAACAATCTTTCTCAAAATGCCTACCAAATTCCCAAACTTCAATTAATAACCTGGTATTTAACTTTTGAAAACCACAGAATCAAACTACTGGACATCAAAACACTATAATTTTCAGTTACAATATTTCTTCAATTTGTCTACCATCTATTAAAAAGAAGTGCGGCTCAGGATTTACATCAAAATAAAACAAATCACGTACATTTAACTCTGATGCAATATGGAAAAAAGTTTAAAGTATTTGCATTGTTTCGGGAAATGAATCTCACTCGTATGATTACAATGTTTATTCAAATTCTATTGGTACCTTAACTTTGCTACGATTGTGTGCTTTCATTGGTTTTTTGTTATTAATAAAATAAAATTTGTTACTTATCCGCTTCAAATCTGTTCTCAAACACAATAGCTATTATTCTACTTTGAATCCAATTGGAAGAACCTCTAACAGACTTGCCGGGTTTTGCTGTTATTAAAACATTCAACTCCAAAGTTTAAAATATTGAAGTGAAAAGTTTATTATTATTCAAAAACATTTTTTTACATATTCTCTACTTATTTTGCAACTTGGACTTGAATTATTTAGAAATTTAAAGCAAAGAAGTTTAGACAAAACTTTTTCATAGCCGAAGCTAAAATTCTAAAGAATGATATTAATATTGTTGATCAAAACATCGATAATTTAATCAGTTCGCATTTAAGGACTGTTAAGAAATCAATGCAATGCTGCGATTCACATCACATGTAGGAGATTCCTTTATTGAAAATCTTTCTAAAGATGTGACGACGTTCCCAAACGAAAACCTGTTTTTGCTGTTCTGAATAGTCAGAGATTCATTGAAACATTGTATATATAAACTGTATAAAATTTCTAATGCGTGTGGTTTTTATAACTGACCTACTTTTGAATTACTCCAGTGAATATCGTTATACTCTAGTCAATAGTCTATTAAAAGCCATTAAGTCGGTTTGTGAAAAACTCGCCAACAATTTTTAAGAGCTTTTTTTGCTAAATTACATATTTCTTTACATATTACTTAATGATTACTACTTTAAATAAAAAGTATAGATTTGTAGTTAAGCCTTCAAAATATTTGAAATATAATTTGTTTCTAATGCTGTTTATTGAAGGAAACAGTGTTCAAAATTTTCATCAATCTATTTTGTTGAACGAAACAATGGTGCCATTTTAAAATTAAGGATTCGCTTTTAAAGTTTTTCAAATTCATTTTCGGCAAAACATTTTTATATTGAAAATATTTACTATGAAATGAATCACGCCTAAAATTTGCCTAAACTCCATATTTGGCATTCTGAGGCCAATGATATTTGCAAAAACAAATCACATAAAGCTTGCCAACTTTCTCAAAAGCTTCAGATTATATAAAACTATAGTAAATATCAACTCTGTCTTCATTTACAAATATTACTTAAAATCTATCTTTCATTAACAACTTTGAAATCTGAAGATATGCAATAATTCACTCACTTCGCAATACAAAATTATGAATCGTGAAGCAAAACGCTTCATTAAAAATACATTAAACACATCACACTTGCAATAAAAAACATGCTCTCTGATATTAATATTAATTTAAATACTATTGCACAATACTCCTTGTTATATATAACATAAAAGTATGGAAAATTCATATCAGGAAATTTAGAGTGAGTAACCATTTCAGGTAATGTGAGCAAAGTAAATGCTAGAATTTTACCTGAAACCTCTTCCGCAATAGATATGCCATTGTGAGGGTGAAGCCTTCGCATCAATGTATTTGCCAGCATCAAGTATACGCAAGCATCCAGGTCAACGTGGAGGCCGAAATACTCTCCATAGCCACCACTGAATCCAGCAGAAATTCCATGGTGATGATAAAGCATTGAAGTAACTCCATCGAAACGAAACCCATCAAATCTAAATAACGAATAAACGAGAACTGCACTGAATGGATATTGCTGTGTGATTACTCCACTTGAAACCATTAAAAATCTGTTGTATTGTGATAACAAATCATGCAGGAATAACTATACAAATACTAAAAAAAATAAAATTATTTAAACCAACCTTACTATATAAACAATAGTTGGTGATAATAACTTAAACTATTAAGAACTATATACTATGCATTCACTTGTATACATGGTCAAAGTCAAGTTATTTGTAGAAATATGTACAAAAGCCGATGAGAAATCTTGTCAATCAAGCTTGTTAAGAGCTGCTAAAATATGTCAATCAAAAATTAGCCTTTGTTATTTTAACATAGAACTTTCATCTCATTTGTTATTGCATTCATAATATACTATATCAAAGTGGATTATTTGCCATTAAATACCGTAAACAAAATAATCTAGCGTTAGTAATCAAACCAGATTGGGTAGAAAATATTCTTTAGGTATTTGTATTTCACTAATTTTAGAATTGTTTTATGCTAATTCTCTAAAGAATTGCTTTGCATGCATAAATTAGAAAATATATGCATTTTAACAATAAGATATGTTATGTAAATAATTCACAATTGTTTGTGAATAGCAACATTTTCAACAGAATAAAATGAGCAAATGGTGAAACAAATACATCGTAAAATGACAGCTGGATATTTCTTAGTTTAATGACATGGATGACACATTAAATAAATGATAGGGCAAGTTTGGTAAATTTTTCTGCAAATATTCAAGGAACATTGCTGAATTTGGACTATGTGGGCAATAGATAAATTCATTTTAAAATTTGTAGAAAATCTATATAAATCCTGCAATTAGCATTTTAAAAACCAGAAATGTAAAAGAAATAACTTCAAAATGTATTAAATTTACAAAGCTTCCTGCAATATAAATTGGATGCATTTATTATTAGCTAAAAAAGTACGCTAAATACATTCGTTTGACAATCACAAAAAATTTTCCAATAATTAAAATATCCCACTGGGATTTAACTAAGCAAAAACATCAATAATGTATTTTAAAAAAATTGAAAATAATATTCAACGCATAATGCGAAGCAATCGATTTTAAGATTTGAAAAGATTACAGTTAAAAAGCATTAGTTTAAAATAGAAACATTTTAGCAAACAGCATGCCTTGTAACACAATCACTAGTGCGGTACCTTATAGCTGGGGTTTACAGTTTTCCTAAAAATAAGCATTGTATTTTGTCGAAGAACGTTTGCCACATACATCATTTGCATATTCAAATTCTAGTTAAAATACAACGATCAAAAATATAAAATTTCAGTAGGAAAAATTGTCCCAAGTATAATTAGTCGAAATGCAACATTTCTTTCAGTGCAATATACAAGGAAAACAAAACACAAACATGAACTGCAAATTTTGATAAATATACAATATTTGAAATCTTGTTGAAAACGTGCATTAAAAAAGTTCCATATTGCTTCTCATCGTCAATTGTAATTCTTATATTTAGAGTGACCCCATTTTGACCGAAATAATTCAAACTGAATTATATCGACCATCACAATGATTAAAATGAAAAACAAAACATTTTGGCAATTTTTCAAGAAGAAAATTTTTATCTTTACATAGCAGTTTCTTTAAGTGAGAAACTTCTCTAAACAGAGCATGTTGTGGCCGTGCATGATTTATTTAGCAAACGTGGTCCGGAATTTTTGAGACTGTTCCAAAGCGTACAGAAACATTCAAAAGCATGACCATTGTAAATGTTGGGAGGACCTTTGCACCCGATTGAAACATTAAAACTTAGAAAAAAACATTATAAAGCCATAGTAATATATACGTGTATGTACATATATTCGGTGCTCTGTATACTGAATTTCCAGATTAGTTTTACAGTACAGTGGATTCGAAAAAAAACGGATACAGAGAGCCGGATGACTGGCATATCTTTAAAAAACCTCAAAAGCCTAAAAGATAACACATTATCTCAATGGGTTAAAATTTATTGTGTAGATATTGTTATATTATATATATATATATATATATATATATATATTGTACATGCATAATTTGTGCATACAAATTTGCTATATTTGCAAAAGTATATATTAAAAAAATACTTCATAGTATCAATGTCAGCGACAATTTTTCGTTTAAACCATATATTAATATTGTATTAAGAGATTCCATGAAAATTTAATTCAAATTCTTAGCATATGAAGGAAACGAGAAGATGTAGTATTGCTACAGTTTAAGAGGAAATTTCAAATCATACGATTCTATTACACGATAGCAGAATTATAAAGAATTTATAAGTAAAGAATGCTTGCAACCTTATTGACAGGCATGATATAATAACGTAATATAATGTTTTTAAGCCTACTTCAACTAGAGAATTTCAAAATCTGATGACTTCAAGAAATATTTTAAACGCTTGTAACTCACGAATTAATGAAAATATTGAAAATCTAAAAACACCGCAAGATAGAGAATTTTTGGTTCTGTCTTGTTCTCAAAAAATTATTAAATGCTCATAACTCACGAACTAATGAAAATATTTAATAATTCTTTCGTCTATAATTCATATTTTGCGCAAGGCACGTTTGGACAAGATTCACAGAGATTGAATATTTATACAAAAATCGGATAACTCATTGAAAAAACTATTTGTTTCCTTTATTTCTTAACAGGCTTGGACAAAATTGTTCAAAAATACGGAAAAACCGATTTGTTACGTAAAAGTAACACAAGTGGAAATAGGATTAAGTATGAATATTCAAGGTGTAACTTTTAATGTTGTGCTTACAGAAAAAAGCTAATCAAATTAGCAATGAACTAAAGTACGCAATTCTTGAAATAATGATGAAGTAATCCAATTCTTTGCAGATTTGAAACAGTGCATAAGTAATTTCACGGGCTAGTTTTTAAAAGTAACAAAACTTACTTCATACCAAAAAATAAACTTCATTAAATGTTAAGCTCATAATAGAGTAGATTCATGCATTTTATTGAAATTAAAAAAACACGCAAAGATATGACATTTTCAGAATTGATTTGAAATTTAAATGAATGCTACTAAATCCATCATAATGCGATTATATAAAATGTAAAAATCATACTTAAAATCTTCCAGCCACATTCGCAAATTTGACAACAAGAAACGCAGTGTCTCCCAATTGCTGTAATTGAATAGCCTACTGTCCCACAGCGTGTGTCTACCACGAGAGCCAGAGTGGAAGTAGCACGAATCACTACCGTCAAATGCGTTTAATCCATCTAGTGTGTTATTCGCGGCGTGGCTATGAACAATATCGAGAAGAACTGTCAGTCCCAGACCATGTGCTGTGTCAATAAGCTCCTTCAATTCGTCAGGATTGCCACTACGGCATGCTGGTGCGAAAAAAGCAGTAACCTAAAAGTCAAAATATGAATGCATCTGCAACACACAAAGCTAAGTAGAAACATATGTTGCACGACATTAATTTTGTAAAATAGAAAATGGAAATTTCCTTAGAATTGATACGAAACAAATAAAATCAATTATATCCAAGTAAATAACTTTAGCTTTTCTAACTACATACTTGCTCTATCTAGCTAAAAATCACGAAGTAATGGAAAAAAATCAGACAAAACTAACATGAAAAGGAACTGAATCGAGAATTATAATTTGTGTTTCTTAAAGTAAACATCAGAGCAATTATGACTAATTGTCTTTCTTGCAATATAGAGTTTGTGGGAAATCCAATAGAGTAATAAATAAACATTTGGTAGTTATGTACCATATATTATTCCATTGTGCGACTATTGTTAAATTGCCTAAAATAAACTAAATCTACAGATTCGTGACTGGTATGACTCAGAAAATCCTCATGACTTTGTTTTCATGCATGATGGTGCGCCATGTCATACTGCAAAACTTGTGGCAAAAAGTCTTCGACATGAATTGAGGCTGTTCTAGATTGGCCAGGAAATTCTCTTGATTCGAATCCAATCGAAAACCTTTGGGATATATCGAAGGCTAAAATNAAGTAATGGAAAAAAATCAGACAAAACTAACATGAAAAGGAACTGAATCGAGAATTATAATTTGTGTTTCTTAAAGTAAACATCAGAGCAATTATGACTAATTGTCTTTCTTGCAATATAGAGTTTGTGGGAAATCCAATAGAGTAATAAATAAACATTTGGTAGTTATGTACCATATATTATTCCATTGTGCGACTATTGTTAAATTGCCTAAAATAAACTAAATCTACAGACTCGTGACTGGTATGACTCAGAAAATCCTCATGACTTTGTTTTCATGCATGATGGTGCGCCATGTCATACTGCAAAACTTGTGGCAAAAAGTCTTCGACATGAATTGAGGCTGTTCTAGATTGGCCAGGAAATTCTCTTGATTCGAATCCAATCGAAAACCTTTGGGATATATCGAAGGCTAAAATTAGTACAGAACATCCAACAACCAAAAATCAACTTATTGCATCATTAAACAGATATTGGCACAGAGATGAAACAATCCAGGTAACTTGTCATACTCTCACTAAATCAATGCCAAAGGAGCACACACTAAGTACTAAAAAATACTTTTATAATCAATATTGTATGTTTTAATCTCATTACTAACACAGTGTTTTTATATTTTGCATTTTACCAGAATTTAAATAAACGTTTTGTACATTAAATAAACTTTTTCCTGTTACTCTATTGGATTTCACACCACTGTATAAGTAGATAGAAATATTGTATAAACTACAAACTTGATAGCCAAAGCAGCCATAATAAGCATGTTCCATAATTGCCATTAGCTGCACGCAATTGTAGCCCAATTTAGCAATTCTAGGCAGAACATCATCTTTGAAGTGAATATACGTCGCCACATCGCCCTTGTATGATGAAATTCCAACATGTGCTTCATATATCCGTAATGCTTCTGGGGGCTTGGGAAGAGGATGCTGGAATGTGTATGGATTTTCAGGTTTCCACCAAATTTGATCATAAATCTAAATAATGTATATTTGAATACGTAAAGATAATGGTAGTATTAAAAATTCATATTTCACAAATAATCTGCGAAAAGTTCAAGTTTCAGCACTTATACGAAGGTAAAACAATGTAAATAGACAAGGATTACATAGTTACAAGGCATTTTGAACAATATGGCAAATTTTGCATTATGTTTACCCAATATGTTTTTTTAAATGGGTATTAATCGCAGTATTTTAGACTGCCAGCGTTTCCGACGATTACGAAATCAAAACACGATTACAAATATATTTCATTACTGTTTAGTAAGTATGCAACCCTAGCGTTAGAAACTGTAACTGAAACACTGTAAAATTGCCACTTTGAATCGTGAAAACATTTTGAAAATAAAAAACCTTCGAATTCGGAGATGCAGCCGTAAAAGTAGCCCAAGGAGAATTCCTATCAAGATGTTCACCATTTGCAGAGACCACAGTTAATTTTATTCGTGAATTATGTTTTAATTGACACTGACCATCTTCCTTCGGAGGAAGCCTTAATCGCCATTTACCAAACACATCTTTGCTATAAGGCGTAAGAGTCCAATTATTAAAGTCTCCTTTAATATAAACAGCTTTTGCAGACGGAGCATATTCAAGCCCCTGAACTGAATTATCAGGATTAACATGAAGTCCATATTGATGATGACCAGTTGAAAAATTCAAAATCCCATTTTCCTTTTCATCGATATCTTTTAGAAGTTGTTCATAGAGTGTATATCGCAAACAAAGATCTCTCTTATATGCTTCCAGATAAGGATCATCTTTTAACAAAACATATAGTTTTGGTGGAGGAACTAAATTTTGTTCACCATTACCAATTATAGCTTGCATCTAAAGAAGAAAGACATGTTCAATTAATGAAAAAGGAATGTATTTAGATATTAAATGAGCACGATAAAAAGCAAAACTGAAAAAATAAACAAAATTAACAAAATAATTCGTCCTCAGAAAGCTATGCTACTGTAAGTAATATTAGATGAATATTCCCTCCTCGATATTTCCTAATAGCAGTTGTTAACTCTAAAAATTGCGACTGTTCTGCATTAAATAAATGCGGCGATACATGTTATCTTATCCTTGTAAAAAACTAACATGTATTACGATAATTACAAGGTCCAATTTCAGAGACTAATTAAACGACGCTTGCATATATGGTGTATATCAAGCTGACAGCTATTGATGGCGATAATGCTGTTGCGAAAATAGTAGAAAATCTAGTAAGTGGTGTAAAGCTTTGTTGAATACGAATAAAACTATATCAAGACAACCCGTAGTCAGCCTCTTTACTTAGGGTATACTAATTTTTAAAACAAAATGGTAGGTGATGTCATATGCACTAAAATGGCCTAAAGCTGGCGTCTCACGATTACTTTTTCTTCACTTCCTGACAATGAGAGGGAACTACCTGTAATTGTGTACAGCAAATGCTTGCGTCATACGAATGCATTTTTATGAAATCTAATTGATTTTGCTTTGAATTTCCTTGTTTTCGCGGTTTTCCTTGTTAATTGCGGTTAGGTAAAACATGGAATACCTTTGGTGTTACACCAATGGAAATACCAAACATTGTTTAATTTTATTTAATGCGGTATGCTGCATTTCCATGAGTGCGCTACGTAAACAAATTTACTTACCTCAAATTTGTGTTTACACGGTAGTGGGTAAATGGAAGGTGAATTGTCTTAGAGCCGCAACAACATTTAGCAACATACTTAGCGGATACTTCAATAGTTCGTATTGCCCAGTAAACATAGAACTGTTGTAACGACGTCGTTTTTGTGGTGTATTGCCGTTTAATAGGCGTTGAATTGTTTGTGTGGCGTTTATAGTGCGGATTAGTAGCGGTGTATAATTCCGTCTAGCAAAAAATATTTAAAAATAGGAATAATTTTAGTATTAGGACAATTTGAAGATAAATTTTTTAAAAACTGCATTTTTATTGATAGTTTGTGGTTTTATTGTGAAAAGACGATGTTTTGTAATGTCGTTTTAGTGCCGTTATTATGTCGTTCAGCGACGTCGTTACGACAGTTCTATGTTTACTGGGTGTGTTCTTCAATTATTCTAGTGCATTTAACACAATTATACAAAACAAACTGATAAATAATGTAGGCAAAACATCATCTTGGTTATCAGATTGGGTAAGGGAATACATCAAGGCTTGGTCACAAAGAATACGATATGAAAATGATAAATTTAGAGAAGAAATTAGAATAGTTGTTGGTGTTCTCCAAGGAGGACCCTTGAGTGGAGTCTTATTTACTGACCAAACCAATGAAATATTTAATGAGAGTTTGAATGCTGATAGAAGCATCGCTGATATTTCCAAGTACTCCGACGACATGAGACTTTGAAGAATATAAAAGAACAGTAGAGAAGACCACTCAAGCTTCAGAAAAAAGTAATCTAAAAATGAATATTGCTAATACTAAAGAACTAATTATTGCACACCCAAATATAAGAAAAGAGTGCCTGAAACATAATTAAGGAGAAATTTTTTTTTCAGGAATAGCGAAATAGAATCAGTAAGGGCATTCAAATATCTCGGCCTTTATATTGATAGTTCACTTTGCTGGAGTTCCCACGTTGATCATATAAAAAAGTAGCAAATCTCAGAATTCGAAAGCTTAATTATTTTATAAATTATCTAGATGAAAATGCTAAAATGTTTGTATTTCAAACATATATCTTGCCTATATATATGTATGCAGCTGAAGTTTATGTTCCAGGACTATTAGAAATTGAAAAGAAAAAATTGAGTAAGCCAATTAAATTATATTCGAAAATAACGAAAATAAAGTTGTACTGATTGAAGAAGTGAATAGTGCTTTCAGTAAAAAATTTAATAATAATAACAATAATAATAATCAATGACTTTATTTAGCCGCTGAAGGCATACACAACAAGAAAATAAAAACAAGTCAAGTATTACTGCAGCGAGGACAGTCACAGGAGATGAAATAGGAGCAAATGGAAGAGTAGGCGAAGTCGAAAAAGGGCTCAGCAAAGAGGAAAGCCATCAAAGATTTCTTGAAGCTCGGTGGCGGGGAAAAGAAATCAATCGCTGTTGGAGGGTTGCGAGTCAAGATGTAATTAGCAGCAGTACAAGCACGATTGAAAAACGAGTGAAGGGTGCGATGTTTCTTTGTACGACGAATGGAGAAGGTGACAACATCATCAGAGCGAGTGCAGCAGGAATTAGAGAACTTAATGAAATCAAAAGGATAAAGATCCAATTTGCGAGTCAGTAGTCGATTGAACAGAAGGAGATCACAGGCATGGAAGTAGAGTGACAGCGGGAGAGTGGAGAATTTCAGCAGAGCGTCTTTATAGTCCAAAGAGGAAATCCATTTGAAAGCGCGTTTCTGGAAACGTTCCATGGAGTGGAACAAAGCACGAGAAGGCCACCAAC
>CABFPE010000789.1:243862-256685 GCA_900660155.1 Hofstenia miamia
TTAAAACAATAAATAACTACCTGTCTTAGTTTACAATCAAAGTTAATCATTAGCTATTCATGTTCTATTTTTCCCTCGTAAATCAAATTCAATTTGAGCAACACATTTAGCACCATCAAGGGGACATAAATTCTTTCGTAAACCTAAGCTTGAAATACGAAATAAAATAACTCTGAGGTCATGATGACGTCAGTACAAAAGAAAAATAAAAATCAACTAAATAATAATCACGAAGTTTTCCCCAAGTGACTCTACAATATTGCTAGTATCCATGCTGTCTTTCTATATTGGATTTCCAGTGCATTTTTCTCTTTGAATATTAATTGTTTGAAATCCTTTTTGATGTTTATTTCATACGATCTGTTCACCTCTGTGAGGGCTAATTCTACTGATTTATTAAACTTTTGTGATGGTGTCTTGATCTTTATTTCTGACCAACTCTCCTCCACTTTCTGTTACAATTTCATGTTCTTCCATATTCTCTGAATCTTTTGTAAATGTTCCTGCCATTGTGTTAGGCTGCATTTTATGAATAGTGTGTTGGCCTTTTCTACACCATCTTTATGTGCCAACAATTCTTTTGTTTTGGTCTGCTTATATAGATTGATCACAATGCATGGGTCCACCATTATTCTGTATATCTGCCCCCAATAGTCTATTTGTAGGTCAAATCAAATCAACTCTGAGATGGTTGTATCCATTGCTGTTTTCTCCCAAGGGAAGATGTTTTCTGTTTACATGCATGTGTCTAATAGATGCTTTGGGATATTGTTGATTGTTGACCTCTCCTGTTCATAGTTGAGAGTTCCTCTGGTTGCTGATTTCTGTGCACTCTCTTCTTCATCAGTGGTTGCATCATTCTCTTCTAGATTCCTAAATTCAGTTAGTAAATTTAAATCCCATATTTCAGGGTCATATATAGGTTTATTTTTTGCTGTCCTTTGGGGCAGCACTCTCTCTCTCATACTATCATCTCCAATGTCCACTGTAAATTCATCATCAAATCCCTCTTCATGTAGGCTATCTAAATCATACATATTGTATATAATTTTGTTGCTGTTAATTCAGCATATTTTGAATTCAGCATTCTCATCTATCTTTGTCTCTTTGATATCTGCCATTGCTCTCTTCAGATTTTGAAAATGTAACAGTCTATTATTATCTAGCATGTATTCATTGTTTGGTAGTGTCTGGGTTATTGTATGGGGGCTGGACCATACTGTTTTTAGTTTCCAAACTTGGTTTGTGTCTATGAGTTTGATCAGTGTGAATGTGTATACTTTGTCTCCTACTTTATGTGCATGATTGTAAATTTTTTTATTATAATTGCACTACTGTCTCATTGCTGATTTCTTTATATTGTGACACATCATTTTGTGGATTCCTGTAATCTGCTTCTTCAGTTGGTTTATGTATTCATTATCCAATTTTCCGCTGTAGTTGGTGTATTGCAATGATAGTGGGGTTGCCACTTCTTTTCTGAACATTGCCTTGAATGGTGAGACTCCCATTGTTGCATGTCCTGACGTATTATAATAATATTCGACCATCTCAATGATTTCTCTCCATCTATTTCCCCCTATCCTTGATGCTGCCACCCTAATTAACTTGATCAGTGTTTGATTGAGTCACATCACTGCTCCATTGGCCTGTTGGTGGTAAGCTGTTGTTTATTCACTTGCTATTTCTAGGAGCTTTGCCATTTCTTGGAAGAGTCCACTCTTGAATTGGGGCCCCTTATCCATTATTATTGTTTCCATCAGCCTGAGTTTTAGAATCCATTCCTTCAATACTAGTTCTGCTGTGGTTTCTGCTGTGGTATTCTTCATTGGAATCATCCTTGCATATTTTGTAAAATTGTCCACCATTACCAGTAGATATTGATAGCCTTCTGCATCCTTCAACAGCATTTCCAAATCTATGTGGACTATCTTGTTTGGTTGTGTTGTGATGATTTTCTCCAGTGGTGCCCTTTGCATTGGAAAATGTTGTTTATTGTGTAAAAGGCATGTTGTACACTTATTGATTATGTCTTTGGTAACTTTCCTCAAAGCTGTTGTTATGAACCATGCATTGAAGGTTTTTTCCACCTGTGTGATTCCCAAGTGGCCCTTCTCATGTATTTTCCTTATCAGTTGTCTTTTGAAATAATCTGGAATCACAATCCTGTTGTTGCTGGCTTCAATGTATAGTAGTCCATTTTTGTTCATCTTCCACTTATAATGTTCATAGTATCCTGCTGTTAATTTTGATAGTGTTGTTCAGGGTTCTCTTATCTTTTTTATGATTTCACTGAGGATTATATTGTCTCTCTGTTTTTCCACTATTTCTTGTTTGGATATTTCCTCCCTCATCAGTATTGGTAGCATGGCTTGACCTTTTTTGTTGTCCACATTTATTTCTGGCAATCCCTCATATTCAGTATATGGCAAAAATTGGAACTGTTTTTTCTCTCCATCTGTTTTTACTGCCTCTCTCTGATATTCTGGTATTGACGTCCAGAAGTCTGCATTGTTATGTAGGGTGCCTTTCCTATGCTCAATTGTGAATGTGAATTCATTCAGGTATTTGATCCATTGTGACACTCTTCCAGACTTGTCTCCAGAAAACTTCTTCAACCATGCCAGTCTGCTGTTGTCCATGTGTACCCTCAATTCTCTGCCTATCAGAAAATGTCAAAAATTTTTGATACTCTCAATCAGTGCCAGCATTTCTACTTGTGTAGACCCGTAGTTTTCCTCACTTGCTCTCAACTTACAACTAAAAAATTGAATGGGGACCTCTTTTCCATTTTTTATTTGTCCCAGCATGGCCCCAATCACCACTTTACTTATGTCACAATCTAGTATGAACTGTTTGTTATAGTCTGGTGTGTTGAGGGATGGTAATTTCACCAGTTCTTCTTTGCTGTTATCTAGCTCCTCCTGCTCCTGCCAGGTCCATACTAATGGTACTGATTTCCTTATTAGTCTGGTCATCTTCACTGTCTTGCTGGCTATGTTTGGAATGAAAGTGCTGTAATAGTTGAAGAATAACATTATCCTTTGTATATCTTTCTTGTTACTGGGTTTTTCTATTTTACAGATCATTTCTCTAGCATTGTCCTTCATGCATATCCTGCCTTTCTCTATTGTTCTCCCCAAAAATACTATCTTCTCTTTGAGATTGTTGCATTTGTTCCCATTAATGTGAAGTCCCACATTCTCCAGTATTGTTAATGTTCTCTCTAATTTTTTCCAGATGTTCTTGGATGTGTCACTAGTTACTATGATATCATCTATATAGGCATTGACTCCTTCCTCCATTCTATGTGTCTTGTTTTTTAACACTTTCATGATATATCTCTGGAAGGTTGCTGGTGTGTTACATAGTTTGAATGCCATATATATCCACTTGTACAGCCCATAATGAGTTATAAATGCTGTCTTCTCAATATTGTCTTCTTCCATCTTTACCTGCCAGTAGGCTTTGCATAGGTCCAATGTTGTAAAGTATTTATGCTTACTGGCTTCATAGAGCATGTCCTCTATCCGTGGTAGGGGATATGAATCCTTTTTTGTCACCTCATTTAATTTACAAAAGTCTATGCATAGGTGATATTTGTTAGAGTTGGCACTCTGATTAGTTTTCCAACTCCTCTTTGGTTGGCAATGCTTTCTCCTCTGTTTGCAGTACACCTTCTTTGTCATAGTATGCTTCTTTGTCTCCAATTACATTTATTTGTTTTGTATAATCAGGTTTTTTGTAGCCCTTTTCTCCCCAGCTGTAACATTTAACATCTTTCTCTCTTACCTTTCTGGTTTTCCCATCTTTTCCTTTAACTTTTATGATTTTTTCATTATAAGTTTTGTTTGGGAGGCATGGTTTGAGGTTGTTTCTCCATATTGGTCCCTCTCTGTGCCATGCAGCCTTTTCATATATTCATGCATTATTCTCAATGGTTGCCTGTATACTTACTGCCTTATGGATCATCCTTTCTAGCTTGTTGTCTATGTCACATTTTATTTCAAACTGTGTCCTGATGCTCTCAGGCATCCCTTTGCATATATGTGAGAACAGATTGTACTTGGAATATCTATTTTCTCTTGAACTCAGCATTAATAGATGTTTGACTTGTTGAATATAATTTTGAATATCATTGGTTTTTTTCATTTTCATCATATTCAGAATAATTTGGTACTGGTTTTTGAAGCTTTCATTTTCATAATAATTTATGAAATCTCCAAAAAGTAGTTTGTAATTCCTTTTCATTTCCACGTCCAACAGCAGATAGTGCTTGCAAGCTGTGCCTGTCAAATGTAGCAGGAGTCTTGCTGCTGCTGCTTGCTGGCTCACTTTGAGTTCTGCCATTGTCAATTCAAACATTTGTAGCCATTTAACAAATGTTGGGTTGTAGCCATCTACCCTTCCATTGAACTTGGGTAATGTTGCCTTGCAAGGTATAGTATCATTGGTTGTTAGTTGTGGTAGAATTGAGTTTTCATACTTGGGTTTTTTGAGACTCTTCATTGTGTCTTCCTCTTGCAGTTGGGTAGTCACTGCCTTTGGATTTTCATTTATGATTTTTTGTTTCTCAATGTCAGAGTCTTTGTCTGATTCTTCATATGTCACTTCTTTGCTAGCTAGCATGTGTGGTGCTTGCAACTCACTCTCTTTCTTTGAATGAAATTCTATTTCATGGGTTCATATGTTACCCCTGTTCTCTTCCTCCATCAACTGTAGTAATTTTAATTTGTCTTTTAGTTGCTCCAGTTTTCCTGCTTGTAGATTGTTATCCTCTATTTACTGTCTATTTGTCCTTTCCAGTTGCTGATTTTTTTCCTGCCATTGTTGATTCTGTTCTAAGAATCTTTTGTTGGACTCTGATAATTGATGTGTGAGGAGTTTGATCTAATTTTGAAATAATTTGCTTTGTTCATCTAGTCACATCTCCATGTTTAACTTGATTTCACTTAAGATGGTTTTGTTTTGTTGTTCTATCTGTTTGACTTTGCTTGTTAGTTGTTTGATGTCATTTTTTAGAAGTGCTTCATTTTCTTGGGTCTTTCTCAGCATATCAATTTTCTCTTGGGGGTTAATCTCTGGAGGTGAATTGAAAGACTGTAGTTCCATGTTGGGGATGAATTTTCACCAGAGTATGGTGATGATCATGTTGTTCTAGGGGTTACTGCTCTAGGTGCTGTTTTCTTTGTGCTGCCTTTCTTAACTTTTGTCATGTCTTCTCTTTGGTTTGTAGTGGTACTCCTTCTTGATCACAATTCCAGGATCCTGTTGAAGTGCTTTGGTTTAGGTTTAGGTAGCTCTCTTTGTTGACTAGTTTATTTTTCATGTAGTTGTCCTGTTGCTTAGCTTCTACTTTCACTTGATCTACTAGATCTTGTTGTAGTATGTGGGTTGTTCCACTGAATGTTTCTTTTAATCATGAAAAAAAAATTCCTTTTGTTCTGCGAAGAAACAACTATCTTAACTCAGGTAAGTAAAAGAAGTTCTTTTCCAAAGGTTGCTGTTCTTGGCTGTCACAGTCGCCATGTAACATCCTCTACCAGGCATTAGTACTGTTTTTCCTCTGTTACTTTATAACATTAGTTGTATCTCTGTAGGTAGTGATTTACCACTTAGATTTTGTTTAGCTTTTGGTTGTTTCTGTTGACATAACTTAACTAGATTTAACTTTTCACTATTTAGCTGATGAAGGCATACAGTAATCTCTCCAAAGATCAATAGTGGGCAACTGGCCAAAGCTGATCTCCACATCCAGTTTCTCCAGTTCACCATTTGGTTGAGTTCCACCTCTCAGCTCAACAATATAACTTATGTGTACCCTATCCTAGCTCAGTGTATACTCAAGGCAAGACACAATTTGAATTAGATTCTATTTTTGTGAACTTGTATTGTGAATTTGCAACCAGACTTGTTACTAGCTGCATAATTAACATTACATGTAGCCATTACCAAAATATATTGGCTTTAATAAATAGTTTAATATCAAGCAGCTTCCTAACATACATTTATTAATTAGTACATGCTCAGTCACATTATCAGTCATTTTATAGTCACTAATTTGGATCTGAATGAGTAATAATATATTACCTAGGTTTTGGTCATCCAACCATATCTTGAATTCTTTTATTTTAATACATGTACTGAGTATCACTAGTCAGCTAAATGAGAGAAAAACTCCTACACCTAACCTAACTTTCATAGTCTGGCACAAAGACCCTAGAATTGATCTTGATGATGGATCCACACCACTACTAAACACCACTCATTTAGTTTGACATTGTATTAAATAATCAAACCCTAATAGATGAACAAAATAAGAATTCCAAATAAAATTCTTTATCAATTGCTTACAGGATTTAGTTTCTATTTATAGCAAATCTAGAAAAGTAGTTGTTGATTTCAAATTTGAACTTTTGTCTGCCAAAATGGCAGTTAAAAATAATGGAAGCAATTTCACTCCCTCGTTTTGCCAAAAGTATTATTATCGACTAATACTAATCTCTTATTTCTGACACATATTGTTTCTTGGTTGCATAATACAAATTAATCTAATTGAACTAATACAATATTTCTAATCATCATATTTTTGATCTTATTCTAATCTTGGTTCAATGTTTGCAGCTTAGATTTATTTGGATGATGCTACATGCCCTCCTCAGCTTGCATTATTTTTAGTACAGCTTGTTCTCCATGTACTAAAGTGTCCTCCTTCCAAATTATCAATTCCACTTCCTGATTTTCCCATTTGGTTTTTTCGAATTAAATTTGCTTCATCATTTTCAAGACTGCCTCTCTTTCAGTTGTCACAGTGTTGGCATATTTTAAAAATTTCACCTCTCAGATACTCTCAGTGATTGGTGGGATTTCTCTCAGTTCATTAATCTTTTGTTAGAATATTGTAGAATTGGTGGCTGGTAAGACTTAGCTAAAACTCGATTGACTCTGCAGAAGGTTTAATTAGTGTTCAGTACAGCCACGATTCCAAGAAACAGGTTAGATTAGAACTTATGACATTTACAGATGTAACATTGGTAATTCATCCAAGTAACAGAACTACTTTTAGGTAAGAACCAAGATGACCAATTCCTATGGCTTCCAGCTGAAGCGGAGCTTNTGGTTTGTAGCCATCTACCCTTCCATTGAAATTGGGTAATGTTGCCTTGCAAGGTATAGTATCATTGGTTGTTAGTTGTGGTAGAATTGAGTTTTCATACTTGGGTTTTTTGTGACTCTTCATTGTGTCTTCCTCTTGCAGTTGTGTAGTAATTTGTCTTTTAGTTGCTCCAGTTCTCCTGCTTGTAGATCATTATCCTCTATTAACTGTCTATTTGTCCTTTCCAGTTGCTGATTTTTTTCCTGCCATTGTTGATTCTGTTCTAAGAATCTTTTGTTGGACTCTGATAATTGGTGTGTGAGGAGTTTGATTTTGTTTTGAAATAATTCACTTTGTTTGTCTAGTTGCATCTCCATGTTTAACTTGATTTCACTTAAGATGGTTTCATTTTGTTGATCCATCTGTTTGACTTTGCTTGTTAGTTGTTTGATTTCGTTTTTTAGAAATGTTTGTTTTCTTGGCTTTTTCTCAGCATATCAATTATCTCTTGGGGGTTTGTCTCTGGAGGTGAATTGAAAGACTGTAGTTACATGTCAGGGATGAATTTTCACCAGAGTATGGTGATGATCATGTTGTTCTAGGGGTTACTGCCCTGGGTGCTGTTTTCTTTGCACTGCCTTTCTTACCTTTTGTAATAGTTTCTTTTTGGTTTGTAGTGGTACTTCTTCTTGATCATGATTCTGGGATCCTGTTGAAGTGCTTTGGTTTGGTTTTGGGTAGTTCTCTCTGTTAACTAGTTTGTTCTTCATGTAGTTGTCTTGTTGCTTAGCTTCCACTTTCACTTGTAGATCTTGTTGTGGTGTGTGAGTTGTTCCACTGAATGTTTCTTTTAATCAAAAAAAAATTTCTGTTGTTCTGAGAAGAAACAACTATCTTAACTCAGGTAAGTAAAAGAAGTTCTTTTCCAAAGGTTGCTGTTCTTGGCTGTCATGATCGCCAAGTAACATACTCTATCAGGCATTAGTACCATTTTTCCTCTGTTACTTTATTTGAATTAGATTCTATTTTTGTGAACTTGCAACCAGACTTGTTACTGCTTCATTATTAGTTGTTTCTGCTAACATAACTTAACTAGATTTAGCTCTTCACTATTTAGGTGACAAAGCCATGCAGCAATCTCTCCAAAGATCAATAGTACATGTTTGGTCACTTTATCAGTCATTTTATAGTCACTAATTTGGATCTGAAATAGTAATAATATATTACCTAGGTTTTGGTCATCCAACCATATCTCAAATTCTTTTATTTTAATACATGTACTAAGTGATCACTAGTCAGCTAAGCAAGAGAAAAACTCCTACACCTAACCTAAGTGCATTTTCATAGTCTGGCACAAAGACCCTAGAATCAATCTTGATGATGGATCCAGACCACTACTAAACACCACTCGTTTAGCTTGACATTGTATTAAATAATCAAACCATAATAGCAAAACAAAATTAGAATTCTGAGTAAAATTCTTTATCAATTGCTTACAGAATTTATTTTCTATTTATAGCAAATTTAGAAAAGTACCTGTTGATTTCAAATTTGAGCTTTCGTCTGCCAAAAGTACTATTATCATTGACTGATACTAATCTCTTATTTCTGACAAATATTGTTTCTTGGTTGCATAATACAAATTAATCTAATTGATCTAATACAATATTTCTAATCATCATCTTTTCGATCTTATTCTCATCTTGGTTTGACGTTTGCAGCTTAGATTTATTTGGATGATGCTACACTATACCTAACCCTGCCAAAGTGCTGTAGAAATTAAGTTTGTAAAGCTGTACCTCAACAAGGCATACATATAAATTATATCAAAAGGAACATCAGAATTTAGTCTTTAGCAGATGCTTATTGAGGCATAATGTAGACTAAATGATAATATAATGCTTGATTTCATAGAAAAAACTCAGATAAATATTTTAATGTACTAATGAGAAAATTTTAACTGACCCATCTAATGTTAATAATCTTCACGCCACATTCATGCTAAATTTTTGTTCATTTTGTCATAAAAATTTACTATGTTGATCTCAAGGTTCCCTGTGAAGGTTTCAAGATTTCGCATGTTGATAATAAGTACCAACCGTTTCATACTTATCTTTCATTCCTGCTTAATTTTTGTTCATTTGGTCATAAAAATTTGCTAAGTTAATAGTTAATATTAAAGGTCGGCATGTCAGTTTGAAAGTTCTGTATGTTGGTAAAGAGTACTAACCAATAGTTAGTAGCTAGTTGATAGTTAAGTATAAATTTAAAAATAACATGCTTACTTCAGACATGTGCATTTCCCTTTCGTGTTATTGTTTAAAATTTTCCTTTTGTATTTTAGTCCAACTTCACACAACTGTTTTGCATGATGAGCAAAAAATTTGTAAAACATTGCTTTGTACCCAGTTGCGGAAACAATAGCAGAAAAAATCCCTTTTTGATGTTTTTTTCTGTTCCAAGTCGTTTGGAAACGCAAAAATGTTGGTTTCAAGCTGCTGGTTAGCAGGGTTTTCGAGTGAATCAAATAAAATTTTCATGAACAAAAAATAACTTTTTGTAAAATTACTAACAAGTTATTTATTTTTAGAATTTAAATTCCAAAAAATTTTTCATATTCGAACACCCTATAGGTCAGCAAGATTTAAACAATCCTCCAGTTTATTGTTTGTATTCATGTGCAAAGCATTTTGATCTTGAAAATGACTTAGAGAATTTCTATGAGATTAAATTTTCAAAATTTAAGAAGGCAGTATTCAAGCCTAATGCTGTACCACGTTTTTTTATAGGGGTGAATTCTGAATCAAGTTCATGCCCATCGTCAAATTATGTCTTTTTAAAGAACACATTGTTCCAAGCAGATCATCCTCTTCCTAAAAGCAGAAAGTTGCAAACTGTAATTTTAATTGTATTTTAATTATGCTTCTTTTAGGCCCCAGTTAGACTAGGTGATTGGTTATTTCTTTCGAATTTTACAGCTCACTTTTAACAAATCACTTAGTCTACCGTGACCTAGCTAATTATTTGCAATAACGATTATATTAAACAGGTTCACAATCATTATACTGAAATTTCAACGTACATAATTTTTTATGGATGGAATTATGCATGAATTAATATGTTCTTGTTAATCATTTTTGATAAGAGAAAAAAGACTGTCCAATCTGCATCAAAACGATTCTAAATTGCAGTTCTGTTCAAAAGTCTGTCCTTTAATGACAATGGCTGACATTTGTCTAGTTAATCTTTTGAAAGTCGATAGTATCAATGATGATGAACTAACGTTTTCAGCAGACGCTTCAAGGCCGTCTTTATCCGGATACTCTAAATTGCTCAGTGTCATTGTAGACGGATCAATTTTACTTTAGGGGACTTTTTCAAAAAAAATTTGATGACTCATCCAATAAACTTTTCTAGACCAGTTTTTTACGAGGAACAATCTGACATCCTCAAAATTTTGAAAAAATTAATATTTAAATCAGTATAGTCCTTTTTTAGTTTACCGATATACATGTAATTCAGCTCTCAGATAAAAGTTTTCTGTAACTGAAAAAGGGTGTATGTTATACTTTGGTAAGTATATTTAATAATTTTAATAAAAATATATAAATTTCTAATTGCAAACATACAGTAAATATAATAAACTACGACGAAAAATTTTAATATGTCAAGGCTATAATCCGTATTAAGTTCTTTATTACATCATAGNATAACTTTCTAAATCAAAATGGCATTGAATAAATTAACTAAATTACATTGAACTATTCATTCAAAAACAAATTAAATAATTTCTACAAAGCACACCTTAAAACATTAATTATAATTATAACATTCTAAATCATAATTTAATCCCATTAAAACAACATTTAATCTTTATTAAAACGAATATCACATTAAAAAGTTTCTCAAATACTACTAATACTGTAACAATACTTTTGATTGGTAGAAATCTATGATGTAATAAAGAACTTAATACGGATTATAGCCTTGACATATTAAAATTTTTCGTCGTAGTTTATTATATTTACTGTATGTTTGCAATTAGAAATTTATATATTTTTATTAAAATTATTAAATATACTTACCAAAGTATAACATACACCCTTTTTCAGTTACAGAAAACTTTTATCTGAGAGCTGAATTACATGTATATCGGTAAACTAAAAAAGGACTATATACTGATTTAAATATTAATTTTTTCAAAATTTTGAGGATGTCAGATTGTTCCTCGTAAAAAATTTTTTTTGAAAAAGTCCCCTAAAGTAAAATTGATCCTTGTAGACAGATAAACGATCTGGTCTTTGAAACATTATCCCATAGGATGCAGATTTACCCTTTACAGCCAAACCTTTCAATAACATGTTGAAATCTTCAAGCTTCACATGGAATGCATTGCCGACCTTACCTACAGAATGTATATTTCTTCGCTATCGATATCAGTTGTAACACTATCTTTTATTTTCGAACTTTCACCCCAGGTTAAAACGGCATTGGTGTCTAGTTGCTGTGACAATTCCTGGTGGTCATCGAATTAATTAGTATTGCTTCAATGAATATCTCCTTGGGAGTTGGATGTTTCATCAAGTATTTTTCTGCTTTTATCTATGCTAATGTAAGGAAAAATGTAGAATCATTGGAAGGAAAATATATGTTATGTAATTGGAGACATTTTTTCAATATAAATTATCAAAATACTGCGGTGTACCTAATTCTACAACTGCATAATAGGTGTTTAAGTGCTTCTAGTTTTTCAAAAAGCCAATTCTTTCATCTTTAAAATTTAATATTGTTCATTTCCTAAATTTGTGTCTGTTTTTAAAAAGTGTGTTTAATATTTTTAGAATATGAACGAAGAAAATCTTAAATTAGCTGAACGGTTTATTAACAAACAGTATCTATCACAAGGCGAACAATCGTTGAATTCTGTAAAATTCCTAATGAAACAATTGCTATACCACCGGAAATTGCCAAAAGATGGGTGGACTAATACCAACATCAAGATGGTTTTAGAGGAGGTACCTTTATAATGTAATGTATATATATATGTATATATATATAAGTAGGTATACAGTGGTTAAGAAAGAAAAAACGTATAACGTTTAAGGCATTTATTATACAGACAAACAAATGTTGCATAAACAAGTAATAATAAGCACGTATAATAAGAAACACATGTAATAAGAAGCCCTATTTCCGCAGGTATTCAAATTGCTTGCCGTCAGCGTTAACACATTACTCTAATCGAGAACGAACACTCATGCACACTCTAGAACAAAGATCTTTATCAGCATCAATTTCCTGTCAAGCTTCCAAAATGAACTAAATCACGTTTTCGACAGTGCGAGAATAGCGTGCAAAAACCTTTTCTTTTACTGTGCCCCAAAAAAGCAATCCATAGGAGTTAAATCTGGCGAGCGTGGTGGCCAGTCAATGGCACCATGGCGTTTAATCCAGCTGTTGGAAAATATTAAGTCAGGTACAGCACTTTAATCAAAAGGAAATTTAATAATTAAAAACAAAAGACTTAAATTATATGCACTTTTACTTTAAGGTATGTAGTTCCATAAAATGTCAATATTTTCAATACTGTATACGTACTTTTGCACCCCTGTATATATATATATATATATATAGTACAGGAAATATGTATTCGACCACCTTGCTATTTTGAATAAATAATGAACATTCATTGGATAGTGTGTCTAAAATTAATATTAACATCAGTCG
>CABFPE010000789.1:256730-273587 GCA_900660155.1 Hofstenia miamia
ATATATATATATCAGGAAATATGTATTCGACCACCTTGCTATTTTGAATAAATAATGAACATTCATTGGATAGTGTGTCTAAAATTAATATTAACATCAGTCGGTAGTTGTTGTTATTTATCGGCCAGATCACGCGCTTTTCATGTCGACTAGTTGTTTTCATGTTTGTAAATATTGTAAATACGCATTTTATATAAGACACCCAAGCATCTGTAAATAGAGAAATCGTTTAACCGTGTTCTCTTGTTGACTAGAATCACTGTTGCTCTAGTATATGTTCACCTCAGCGACCTTCTGATTGACACTAAGTCCTCTGGCAAAGTTCTCTCTAGATTAACCCAGTGATTCTACATTATAACTAAGTGTTACTTTGATTAAGAAATGGAAATTTGTATGTCTAATACCATAAAATATGTAGAATAACAATTTGCTATTAAATTTTAATCAAAATTAGAAAACTTGTATTGGAAACATTTATTCGGCAACCTGAAAACATTTTAACAAAGGAACAAATCCGAAAAATGTAAATTCAAAATAAGATACATTAATAATTGATGCAATACAAGCACTTAGCAACAAAATTGTCTCTTCTAATATTTTGTAGGGTGTCAATTAAAGCGAATAACAGCTTCAAGGCAATGAGGAATTGAAGCAAAAACTCTTTCCATAAAGATTTTGGGAATTGCATAAAGTTTTTTTTTATTGCGCTCCACATCTCGTCTTCAGTGTGAAGAGTATGCTGTCCAATTCGATATTTGACCTCTTTTCATATATTTTCGATAATGTTAAGGTCAGTAAGCATAGCAAACCCATTATTGTCGAGGAAATTTTTCATTTCTTTTGAAGTATGACATGGAGCACCATCCTGCTGATATATTGATCACTCGTAAGGAGTAGCAAGAGTTCCTTTTTTAGAATCCGAGCATATTAAGAGCTTAGGAGAATAGCTGTGATGTGAAAAATCTTGCGAAAGCCACACTTCCATATTGCACCTCATAACATTACAGACTTCCCACCATACTACATGGTGCCCCGAGTAAGTTGAAGCAAGAATCTGAACTTCTGCCCAGTTGGTCTCTTTATTAACATTCTTTTCGATGTGTATAGCTCAAATTCTGACTCATCTGAAAATATAACATTAGACCAATGTTCAGATGAATTGTCTCTCATTAAATTGGTCCACCTCATCCGGCGCGATCTTTGCTTTGAGGTTAAGAATGGCTTTCTGGGTGCCACGAAAGTTCCAATTCAGCCCATTCCTTGCGAAAAGCCTCTTAAGTTTTCCTGGGATTTCACTTTGAAAGGCATCATATATGGCCAAGAAAGACTGTTATTAGACATTTTCAATATAAATAGACAGAGAAAAGCTCAGCCAATGAAATTTTTTACAGAATCTCCGATTTGGTCTGAATTGGCCGAATACATTTTTCCAAGAAAAGATTAGCTACCTACACGCATTGTAGCATTTCTCCTCGAGATTTAAATTGAACAATGATAATTATGTCTCAACATTGATGAATTCCTTTTTCTGCAACACCAAATCTAATTTAAAAATACCAATGACATTTTGGCGAACATTTCTTAGAAATATTTATGGCAAATCATGGATGGCCGAATTCATTTTTCTTGTACTGTATATACCGTGCGTTTAATAAGTCGTCGTCTTAGGCTGAGATGCCTTCTGCCGAGGGGCAAAGAACGAAATTATAGACGCAACAATGGCTAATTCAACTTCTACACAAAGACAGATAGCCCAGCAAGTTGGAACATCAGCAAGTACAGTTAATAGAACCCTAAAGTCTGCAAAAATCAATCCATTCAAGTATGTCCTTGTTCAAGAATTTGGAGAGGAGGACCCAGACCGTAGACATGAATTCTATTCCTGGATTATCAATGATAACCATCAATTATTCTGCAGAAAAATAATCTTTTCCGATGAATCAACGTTCTACCTAAATGGATTTGTTCGCAAACATAATTTATTCTACTATGCCCGAGAAAATGAACATAGATTTATAGAAATTCCTAACAAGTCTCCTGGTCTTACTGTGTGGGCGGCTGTCATACGATCTTGACACCACCTTTCATATCAACAATGAATCTATGACTAAAGAGCGTTATGTTCGTATATTAAATGAAAGGCTTCTTCCTTTTATTGGAAACGACATAAATCAGTGGTATCAACATGACGGCTCCACCATACTTTAGCATAATTGCTAGGAACTGGCTTAATGAACATTTTCCAAATCGATGGATTGGGCGCAGAGTTCCTCAGGAATGGCCTCCAAGATCGCCGGACCTTACAATTCCTGACTTTTGGCTGTGGACTCACATAAAGGACCGTATGTATGCCATTGACAAGCATTATAATTCTCTGGATCACCTCTCAGAAGCAATAGGTAATGAGCTTGCTAATATTCATCAAAATGTGTTGAAGAAATGTTATGAAAGCTTCCTTGAACGATGTACATTATGTTTTCAACAAAATGGAGGACACATTGAACATTTATTGTAGTTACTTTGTTATTGTTATTTTTGAGTCTGTATCATTGCAAATAAACCTTCATTTAAATATCTAATTTGTAATATAACTAAATATATTTCTATACCATATATAGATATGACGACTTATATCAAATAGAAAACGCCACTGATGAAACTAAGATTAGTATATATTTTTCACTTCTATTTCATCTGAGCTTGCCTCTTCATGACACGACTTGTGATTAACTTGAGAACAGGGAGTCTGAGGCACAGGTGAATCTGTCATATAGTGAGGAACTGGTGCTATAGATGATGCAATGTCTGGATATTAAATTGGAGGTGCATTTTTTACTTCTCTTCGTTTTTCTCGATCAAACATACAAAAGTAACCGTCACTCAAGTGATTAGTAGACTCACGCCGAAATGAGCCTTCGAGAGTACGGCAAAAGTGTTCACAGACAACATTAGGTGCCCATCATTTGTACTAAACTAATCAATTCGCCAATAGCCAAATTTTGGTGTCGCCCTGAATATATGTCCAAGTGTATGCATTTTTACATTTCTGCCAATTTTCAAACTGCATTGTTCTACATTGTTTCATTTTCTATTAATATGTTCGAATTTACTTTGATTAATTACATTTGTGTTACATTTGATATCAGTAGTATATTAAAATGTTTTACTTAGAATTTACATGTTGTTTATTTTAGATTGCATTAATGGACTCAAATAACTTCCCTTCCAGGGTTGGGGTGGGTGAACGTGAAGGCCGTTGTTTTTCTACAATTGTGGCAGAGAGGAATTTCAATTTTATTCATGGCATAGGAAGATCTGGAGATATTAATGAGGTGCGCAACTTTTCCTTCTTGTTAAAGTTATTTGGAATTTACTAGTTATTGCATTAGTGTTCCTGTTTTCAGCCTATTGTCATTATATTAAAAATGCTTTTCTAAAGCACAGATTTAGAATGCGTCATGGTATTTTCCTGGTTGTACGTCTGCTATTAAGGCATTTCTTAGTTTTGTTGAATCGATTTACTTTAAATTTTGTTGACATGAAATATTCATCTCATTAGTAAGCATTTGTTAATTGAAGTGCAGAATCAGTTATCATTGAAATGCTTTTAGGAATGTTGATTTTTTGTAGGGATACTGAAGGAGTCAAAAGACTAACTCATTGGGTGTAGCCACGATTTGGGTCCGGACCTTAACCTCTGGAAGTATGCCACTAAGGCCGGTTTAATCGTGAGAAACCTCTGGCGACCCTTGGCACGAAAGGTGCTGATCAGCAGAGTGAAACCGAAGACCAAACTTCAGTTGAGAGGGGTGTGCCTCTCCCTCTTTGGCCAACCATCTCTACTAATGGTAGTAACTTTGAGAGCGCCTGCTGGCTGTTATAAAGATCAGGAAATTATATTGAAGTGTGGTCACAACCATTGAATGCAAAGTATCTAATGAATAAAGTGTCCATTTAAAACGCATGTTGAATCATAACTACCTGTGATACAGCAAAACCTGCCTCACAGGTAAGGCACATCAAATGCTGGCCTTGGCCTATCTCAAATGCCAGAAACAAGGAATTAACCTTGCATGACTGTCTCATGAGACGCAATCATCGACTGGCACCAGTATCAGTCTCGCTAACTGAAAACTGAAACAAACAGGTTTCTCGACCGTTATCGCCGCATATGCACAAAGTACATATGGTGGCATCTTCTACCCTGGTTTTAACGTTTGATGTAGGTGCGGGACTCCGTACACCGACGCGTCCATTGAGTGTTAGTTATTAATATCCAGGAACCACTGCGAGGATGTACTCTCTAGGACTATTTGGGCATAGCCCTTGCGGTTCTCGGAATGTTGAATAAATTTTTTGACACCCTGTGTATTAAGGTTGTCAAAATTCCAGGGTTTTTTTATTGATTTGATAAAACATTTAAAGCTAAGTTTAGAGATGCGATTTCGCAGCCCTAAGTGATATTGTCTAATATACTCCTATTGCATGATTACCAGTCAATAATTGTGTTAATTACACTGCAAATCTTTATTTAGGCATAATATATCAAACAGTTTCATTAATGAATAGGTATATTAATTTTGTTTCCAAGTTCTGAACTTTTGAACAATTAGTCGTGCATGTATTTTAACACTCTTTAAAGCTAGTTTTCATTATTTATTCACAGTAAACAGTTCTCCACGTAAAGGAACATTTGCTAAACTTTGAATTAATTTCAAAAGTCAGAAAAATTTGTGAGTTGCATGACACAAATTTCGAATCAACCCAGTTTCCCGCCTATAATTATTTTTTAATAATACACTGAACATGGAGCAACAATTATCATTTTAAACAACAAAACTTAAATGATATTATGCAGTACTTTCAAAAGAACTTGTTCACTACATCATTTTGAGCAAAACCGAAATACCCAAAAGCACTGCATGGTATATATTTGCGGATTTTGTTTATTTAGGCTCAACCAAAAGCTGCTGGATCAAGCTTAATTCAAAAGCTTACTAACGAATTGCTCTTGGATGCTTTCAAAGTATTTGGGTTCACTTCATCCTTTTCAACTCTATTGGTGCCAGTTGCTACTGGCATGGCTATAAGTTTGTGCTTTTCAACCCTTCGATCGGAACGCCCAACTGCGAAATACATAATATGGAGTCGAATAGATCAAAAATCTTGTTTGAAATCAATTGTGCATGCAGGATTTATTCCAGTAGTTGTTCCGCAGAAGCAATTTGGGGATGAACTTTGTACAGATATTCAGGTAGATTGCTTATCATTTTAAGTTTTTCACGAGTGCTAATTACAACAATAACTTTAACGAAAATAGATCATCAAAGATTTATTGCTTCGGGTCATTTTTTCGAACAATACCTGAATTATCATTAATTTACAAGCTACATTTTTATATTTTTAATGTGTTAATCATAGTTCCTATTATTCGATTTCAAACCAATTTAGCAATACTTGTGGAGAACAAGTTTTTGTGATAAATCACATCTTTTGAAATGAATCAATGGTTGTTAAGGCTGAAAAATACGCTACTCTTTGAAACAAACAAAATATATTCAAAATATCACTATTACAACATGTCAATTCCATTTGATAGCCAGTCAGTTTCATAGATTTAAAGAAGTCCGTGAAATTCAGTTGTGGAAAATTTATGTTTCCTTAATGAAATAATATACATTACCGCAATGGATAAGATTTTCTCCTGAATGTTGTGTGTGAAGTTATGTATTGTCCTGTGACCATTACCATACAATTGTCAACTGATTACAATCTATTTTTTATTATGGTTCAATAACAGCGAGATGTATAACGGATCAACCTTGACACCGCAGTGTATTCTAACGCGTTTATTAATACGTAGCCTTGAACTCGGTATGTATGAATACATCGCTCTGTCAAGGCTAATAAATAATAATAGTAACTTAATCCATTGGCGGGTAAGCACTTTAATGCGCCAATGGGCAGGAAGTTTGATTGAATCTTAGCTGGACTAGATGAATACAAAATGAAAACAAACATAGCACTCATGAGAAGCAATAGCGGAATATAGGAAAAGAATGTTGAACGAATGGAAGAAAGAATAAACAGCACTAAAGTTGCTGAACCGAGATTTTTTGAGGAACTACAGGTAGATAAATGTAAAGACAGGCAACATTTAGAAGTCTAATCAAATATAATATGATGCTGAAATTAATCAAGGAATGCATTAAGTATATAAATTGTCAAACTTCGTTGCCAGTTTCTAAAATATCAACAAAACATATTGGTAAGTTGTTGTCGATGTTTTCGTCTTAGTGATTGTTTTAAGTATTGAAAACTTGCTGTGTAAGATTTGTGTCAAAAGGGAATTGTATTGTAAATTTATATGTTGGCGTTCTGAAAATACTCGATTACCCTCTTATGCCGCGTCTTATTTTTGTAAGGGTTTTATTATTCTAAATAGAACTATGAATCTGTTTTTCACTGAAGAATAGATATTTGCCAATTCTACTTTAGATTAAATGTGATACATTATTTAGCCCTCCGGAAACTTTGAATGTATAATATCACGAAATCATTAGAAATGCCTCCTAAATAATCATAACATATTTTAGAGCATGATTACTAAAATTACTGATATTGGTGAGGAAAACATTCTTTGTATTTGCTCTACTACGAGTTGTTTCGCACCACGTGTACCCGACGACTTGGTGTCAATTTCCAAAATATGTGCCGAACGTAAACTGCCACATATCGTGAACAATGCATACGGCTTGCAATCCTCTAAATGCGTTCATCTTTTAAATGAGGCCAGTATGTAAATATTTTATAAGGATAAAATGTCACGTTATTGTATAAATATATGTATCTTTTTATTTTGCATTGAATTATCAAGTTTAGGCACATCGTATGGGTAGAATTGACGCCTTTGTTCAAAGTGTTGATAAAAACTTTATGGCACCAGTTGGTGGTGCTGTAATAGCAAGTAACTCCAAGTGCTTTATTCAAAAGGTATCAGCCTGTTATCCTGGAAGAGCATCCTTTGCTCCCGTTCTTGATTTGTTCATTACTCTTCTGTCAATGGGTGCTTCCGGATTGCGCGATTTGTTAAATCAGAGGTAGTTTATGTACAAATATATTTAAATACAGGTAGTTTATGTACAGATATATTTAAATACAGTAAATCTCTATAATCTAATCATATTTTTATTTCATTACAAATTTTTTCCAAATTATCGGAAATATTTTGTATTACCAAGCACCAAGCAGCTTTGTGAACAAGTGACAAATGATACATGAATTCTTTATACATTTTGATATCTCCTATCTAGCTCTGCATTAGATTGATATTTAAACAAAACTTTGCACAAATATCCTTCATATGAGAGCCCTCATTTTCCAATGTTTAAAAGTGTGATGCCGTCATTATTTTTATGACGTCCTCAATTTTCAAGATTTGGGTTTTATCAGTTGGAATGATGAAATTTGTTAGAGCTTTTTTTCGAGCTATTCAAATATAATTTTCCTTCTTATTTTAAATCCTTTTTTTCACACCAACAATAATAGTTTACAAAAATGCGAAGTCTATGTCTTCATTTGAAAAACAATAATATACATAAAATGATCAGATATTTCGAAAATTTCTTTTAGTGAGTTATGACCCCAATAAAAGTTGATTTGTTTGTTGGTCTGAGTTTAGCAGCATAACAAAGTGATAAATAAGATAAATGAATTTTTTATACAGATCTTTCGTTTCAAACAAATGAAAATGTATTCACGTATTTTCGATTTACAAAATTGTGTAGTGAAATATTTTTTGTTCGTATTTAATTCAACTAATAATACTTAATTGCACAATGTTTATAAAGTTTATTAAGCTTTTCTATTCAAGACATATACAAAGCTCTAGCATCATTTTTTTAAAATATCAAATTTGCATTTTTTAGACGTTCTAGATAAAATGTATAAGCAGAAACAGAATCATCATAAAATATCCAGTATTAATTATTAATTTTTAATTTTTTTAAAAAATATTACATTGTATTGTAGGAACACCACTAAACATGTATTTTATTGGAATATATACATGTATAACTGTGTTACACATGACTAGTACGTGGTAGCCAGTAGTGGGAAGATTGAACTATGCCATTAGTTGTCAATCGAATATACCCTTACATCTCAGACATTTAGTATAAAGCTAAACATGTACATGCAATCAAAGGCATTAATGTCACAATTATTGATTTAAATATAAAATCTTTCACGCGATTGGGACCCATTTCCAGCCGTGACATGTACATATTCATACATGGATAGCGAATACGAACATAATTTTAAATTAGTTGGTAAGCATTCGGTGATGTTTCATTTGTTAATTCTATGAAAGAAGTACTATTTAGATACACTATTTAGAGTAATGAAAGGCATTGAGTTTTAGTTAGCAAATAAGTTTCTTTAGGCCATTGACTACTAACCTCGTTGAGAATGTGTCATTTTCCAAGAATCGCAAAAGGAAGTATACTAAAGTGAAAATTATGTTGTAGAGAGGTTCGTTATAGGGAGATTTTACTGTATGAAAACATGCATTTATGTTATGTATAGTGTCTATAGACAATAATCATTTTTCAGCTGTTTAAATGACACTAATTATTTTTGATGAACTTTCATTTTAGATTAGTTATTTAGTTGAATTTAAAATATTTTGAAAATAACTTCCGGCAAATGTTTGAAATATATGTAACTATTTGATAAAACGTCGTGTTGCTAGTAATAAATATTAATATAGATAGATTGCTTAAAAATGCAAAAAATAATACTAAACTATGGTTCAGAGATGAAAGTGGGGCAGATTTTTGTGCCCCCCAAATTGCAGGCTTGTCCATTGGACGATACACAGCTTTTCTGTATGTGATTATTCAGGCCTGCGCTTTGCTTGTAAAACCAGAAAATACATAATTTCAATGAAAACGCAGAAAAATCAGAATTATTATTACAGAACAAATGCATTGTCTTTATTTGGAAAAATTGATGCTAAAATATGAAATCGTAGTCGATCAACACCATTCTCAATACCGGGAAACCTTTCTGTTAATCTCCTTATTTGTTTGTTTCTAAGTCAAGTTTCAGTTTTAAAGTATGCTCACCTCTTACAGCCTTGTGGGAGCACTCCCGTGGATTCGGAATTTTTAAACTGAGTGTGACAAATTTTTTGAAATCCTGCGAGGAAACGTTTAAATTTTTTCATACAATACTTTTTTGTCTAAGTTTAATCAATTTTTAAACTTATCAAAGTGCATAGATGCATTTCTTAGAGTTGGAACATATTAGAGGAGTGACTCGTCACTAAAATTTCAACTTAAGCAACACACCGAAGAAGAATCCAATGATTTGTAGTTTTTTCTATTCAAACTGCGAATGTGAAGACTGTTTGATCTCAAACAATATCTTACTCCCAATCAAAATATAAGAGACATATGCAAGATGCACGGGGATTTTTTATGATGAAAACTTTGATCTATCATATTGGAAGAATTCCCCATTCAAGTAGCAAGATCTTATTTACCACAGAAGCTTTTGAAACAGCTCTTGAAATAGCATTTAATTCAGCTGGACTTACGATTAATGCTTGACCCGCACAACGGCACTTTCCCATCTGAACAAACTCTTATTTGTTAGAAAATATAGTATGCAAAGCAGTATAGGAAAAAAACAAATCAATTCATGTACTATACTCAGTGTTCTATTGGGAGTATTTTAAAATTCAGTGCTATGTCAGTAGAAGATCTTTTGGAGTGGAATCAATTCATTGTGCTGCCACAAGACTAATCCCACACATATGTATGTATGTCATGTCATGATGGAATTGTTGTGCAGGCTCAGTTAGTGCATAAATAGCAATGCAACCAATGAATTTAAGAATTTATGTATCATATGCTGTCCAATTAGAATACAAAAGCACAATAATACTGGTCTTGTCATTGTAGTCTAGTCAAATAAAATTTTACAAAACATACTTATTTGTGCTCAAATGATTAAGAGACAATATTGCAATTAGTTACCATGATATGACGCATTGCATTCAGAGTATTATCTAGGGATCTGCGGGTATTCGAAATTTCGAGTTGAGTACCCAACCCGATTCGACTCGAAATTCAAACATTAACAGATTTCGAGTCGGGTCGAATCTACTCGAGTTTTGTTGATTGAAATTAATAGTGCAGTGTATGTTTACTTAATTGAAAACAGTAATATTAGTTTCTAATTAAAAAATCCTTCTACAAAAATTTCTTTCACAGACATTGTAGTCGAGCTTGAGAAATAGTCATTTAAATGATTGTTACTAATATCAAGATATGATTGATATTATGGTGTTAGCCTCTCCCTGCTAATTGGATTGGTTTGACTTTTTTAACATAAACATTTTCATTTTCTAGTCTTTCGTAAAAGTTCATTAGCAAAGGTCGCGATTTCAAGTTGGTAAACAAACTTTATTCAAATGGTATTGATTCATTTTCATTGTTTAATTTAATAACATTGATTGGTTAATGCTATATGTATATATATATATATATATATATTAAATAAAATAATGATCAATTATAAGTTTTTAAGCCAATTACAAATATTACTGCGTGAATATATATTTTTTTGTACTTGGAAAACGGTTGATTACTAAATGGTGACTTTACAATTTTGATATTGATAGGCCTATGCAGGTAGACAGGACTCGAGTTTCGAAATGCGAGTCGATTGGAATTTTAGGAGACTGACGGGACTCGACTCGACCGAAAGCAAAAATATTCCGAATCGCAGAGCACTAGTATCATCAGACCCATATCCGAAGCAATTTGTTTAATGGTATGAGGAATTATTAAGAAAACTGTATTATAAAAAATTGAGGTTCTGGACATTTTTGTAAAATTATTCCAATGAAAATCCAATTGGAATCCAATGAATAGCAAATTTTGTTTGTCCAACCAATTCCAATGGACTAGCCTGCCAAATTGTCCACTTAAAAAATTCTCGCTCCAAAAAATACTTGCGATATTGCCCCATATTTGTTCAATGACCATTTTCATAGCACTGCACCACACCACCACTACCAAATATTTTGAATCCCTGCTGCTTAGACGATACAGGATCATTTTTTTAAATGCTATCTCTACTACTACTGCCAATAGGAATCTAATAGTATACTGTACATTAAAATTATTATTAATAGACAAATAACAAATTTTAACTTTGTAATCTAATATTTTATGCAATCTATTTATGCTAGGATAATTGCAAAGCTTATTGATGACAAATCAGATCAAAAAGATCTTGTTGGTATTAAATGGAATCCAATTTCGCTAAGAGTTAGAAATACCTTTGTAATTGATTTTTCAAAATTTTATCAAGTAGGGAACTGTGATGTAAGAAAATTACTTTTACAATCTCTAAAATTGCAGTTTTTTGGGTCAGTTTTTCTCAACACAAAAGTGGTTTTGCCCCAGTTTTGCCCCATAGGTACCCACTTTAGAAAAATTTTTCTCCATACCCGCCCCACCTTGCCACATGGGTCGAATCGTCCCACTTTCATCTCTGCTATGGTTATCTAAATATGCGTATTTTTCATTAAAAGTTTTAAGGCCCTTTCTACAAGCTTCCATATGAAAAACAGTTTTCTTCCATAACCACTTCTATTTAAAAAATGATTCCATGTTCTGTATTTTACGACAACGTGCTAATAGAAAGAACACAAAAGTGGGTAATAATTGAGATAATCGTAAATGCAGGTTCTGTTCAAAATCAAGCTAAATATCAAGTCTGATTCTTCTAAGAATTCAATGAAGCTTCGCCAATGTAGATGTTTACTTGTCTTGCTCCTTCAAATTCTCATATTTTACTACCGTTAAATTGAGATGACACAAACGAAATTTTTCTTAAGCCTCTTGGTTCAAATAATTAGAAGGAAATGCGAATGCCTCATAGTCCACTTTCACATGCTCTCAACAGTTTATGCAGTAAGATGGTATTTTTGAATACCATTTGGTGTTTTTATTACTTTCTTGACATTTTTCGTTTTGACAGTCAATGCTATGATGAGAATTCATCAAAAATCTGTATGTGTTTCAATATCTGCGAAAACACCAAAATTGTTCATATTCATCCAGTAAAATATATCATATTCAGAGGGATCTTTTTTAGAACATGCAGCTAAGGGCATGGAAAACATCTTTTAGGTAGATAAATTTATAATTTGATTTTTTAGTAAGTTTTTTAGGAACAATGGCCGGAAAAACTTTTTGCGCAGCTGCAAAAAGCATTTACTATTAGTAGTTAAATGCAAATACTAATTTTTGTAAACTTGTGGTTTTATTTAAATACATTTATGTATGCCTAATGCACAATTATCACTTTTTTTCAAATGTGTAGCTGTATGTATAGGTTTGACGGGGCTGCTGTGGATATTTTAAGGGTTGGTGTGGCGTTTTATCATTTCATAAGGTTGGTAAAGTAATGTAAGAAATTTTTACTTTATGATAGTGTACGAGCTCTTCAAGTAAAGTAAAATCCAATTATAAAAGTCTCTGGTTTACCTTACTTTTCTTTACAATAGTGTACGACTAGCATAAATCTACCGAATTGCTGAAGATTTCATATTTTTCTTTATTACAGATTTATTTACAATGTCAGTATTGCCTTTTTTCGTAATTTAGAAAAGCAATGAAAACTTTGTTTGCTCAAAAAATGACGTCCGTAGCTCAAAGCTGTGGTGAACGTTTGCTTCATACTCCCCACAACGATATTTCAATGGCCATGTCAATTGGATCACTTCCTGGTTGCCGAAATCACGATGTCACATTCTTGGGCTCAATGCTGTTTAAAAAATTTGTTTCAGGTTTCTTTTGTGATAGTGGCGCTCATTATCAAAATTATGATACGGTAAAGTGAAGTTAAATCCAATAGCAATCAAAATATTCAAATTATAATTTTCTAACGTAATATTTGTTCAATTTTGTTATCAAAAACCGTTTTCATCTATAAATTGTTTTATATGGCAAATTTTGTAGATTATTTTTTTATTAAAAATATACTTTAACTTTTAGGCGCAAGAGTTGTTCCACGAGGAGTGCAAAAAACTGTGGCTGGTTTGGAGTTTTCAGGATTTGGCTCACACTGTGATGGATATTTCACAGATTATTTAAACTTTGCAGCTGCCATTGGAATTACTTCAGCAGATATTTCACTATTTGTTAATCGTTTGACTAAGTGTCTTCAAAAATTCAATTCAATGTCCAATGCAAATGGTATTAGCTTTTTATCGTAGAAAATGTATTTAGCAATCCTATATTAAGGACCCCAAATATTTTTGTTTTTTCGGAGCATCGCTTTCCAAATTTTTTGTACAATGGAGCAAAAGTCCTGCTTAGTTTCTATTTCAAGTTTGTAAGTCGTAACTCAATCTTAAGGTTTATTTTTGCATACGTCAATCTTTTGCGTATACTTTCTAAATGATTATTTCAAGACGCATTAGTATAGTGTTTAACTTACCTAAAAGAAAGAACTTTGAAACAAATAGCCTGAATTATCGTTGAAGTTCATTGCTGTTGATGCTTTCATTTTGCCATAATCCTACTCAATCTATTATTTGGATATTTTTTATGAAAACGTTTATTTTGATTAACTACTTGAAACAGTAATAATTTTGCTTAATATAACTGCTACGTGTGTTTATTATACAATTCTACATGATGTACGAAATATGTTTCGGGAAATGTACTATTACGAAGTTTACACTTTAAGTGGTTGTGTTACATTGATAGCCAAGAGAAATGTGAAATATACTTTGTTTAAGTAATCCATGCGCAGATATGATCCACTTTCCGTTTTCAGAATTGCATTGCTTTGCATTGCTTATCAAAAGGCCCTAAACGATTAAAAACGTCAGAGTTCTAGCGGCTCCATTGGATGCTTTGAACAAATGAATCTTTATTATCTTGCATTGATGAAATCATTTATGAATGCGAAGAATGTAGTGATGGAGAAACTAATGCTTCACTTATTAGATCCCAATAAACTATTTCATGTGTATGGCGATGAAGCGACAAAGTAAATTTTGGGAGTGGAACTGAAAAAGTCAAGGATGTGTGATTAAATTTAACAGGAGAACCTTGAAATTGATTTAAGTATATTCTCAAATATATTTTAGAAAAATTTTTGCGATTGTTTATATGCCATTACCTCCAGGGCATTGACACTGAACATCTAGTGCTATTTCTTTCGACTTAGGTTTTTCGCGTCATCAAATTCTAGACTATGGGATCTGAATGTCACGAGATTCATCCTAAAAACAAGTAGTTAAGAAAAGCCATGTTAATAAAAATTAGAAAAGTTATTTAAAGTAGTAAAAGTACTTGGACCTTCGACTTTGAGGCTTAAGAAATGTGGGCAAGTGCATGTCAATACAGTGAAGAAATATTTTCGAATTTTGCTGCTAGTTATGTTTCGTCTTTTTATAGTGCAATTGCACATAACATCTGAAATCTTTTGCAGGAACCTTGTAAGTAATAAATATACTTACTCTGTGTATGTTAAATTAACAATGCTTTTTGTTTATTTTAATTACTACTATTAATTCAGTTGCCTACAACTTGAATTTTTCTTTATTTAGAACCAGAAGATGATGATTAGGAATTAATTTTGTACTTGTGTTTGTAACTGATTTCTTAAAAATTTTGATGCAGTGTCAGTCTATCTATTGTGTCATCGCTGATTACTATGTTATTTAATTAATTAAGAATAAATAGTTTTTAAGACAGCACAATAAAATACAGTTAGTTTTCTTTTAAAATGCATGAAATCATGCCCATTGTCCATAACTTAATTTATTTTCTGAATGGAAACATAATTTTTAAATTAAGCAATTTAAGTTAATAAAAAACGTTTTCAACAAATTGCAACTAGAGGTTTCTGAATGCAATTTACATCAAAATCTTAAGCAAAATAGAATAATGTAAAAATTACAGATTCATTTATGAAAACCTTATACATTTTATTTGTAATGGAATTTATGTTTGTGAAACGGAGTTTGATCTAAATATGTTATCATTCTTTTCATAAAATTGTCCAAATTGCAGTTACATTTGATATTACTGTCCTCATAGTAGGTGTTCTGTTTACAAAAATAGAGTGGAAATTCTATAATAGCAGAAGATATTAAATATAAACTTCAAATGGAAGTCCTAGTATTCATATTTGAACCATTAACCAAATGGAATAAGCATTAAGGGATGTCCGAAAAATTCCCATGACCAACAAGTTTTTTAACCCCAGGAATCCGATATTTTTGTTGTTTTAAATTTATACTTTTTCTATTTTTCTATGCTCGGAATTGTGTGAAATATACAGGGGTTGAATCTATTATTACTCCTAGATATTTAAACTTATTAACAGGTATAACAGATGAATTATTGAAATTAATTGAATAGTTGGAGATGTTCGTTTTTTTTCTAAAAAGTTGTATTATGCAAAATTCAGTTTTTTTCGTAGTAATACGCAATATATGCATGTTAAAATAGTTGCTCAATTTTATACAATTCGATTCAATAACTTTTACAGCTTTATCTAAGGATTTATTTCCACAGTAAATAGATGTATCATCGGCGTATTGTGTTATTTCACAGTCCGTAATTTCCCTCATGTCATTCACATAAATATTAAATAGCAGGGGACCTAGTATGGTTCCTTGAGGTACACCATTATTGACAGACAACCAATTTGAAAAAGTATCATTTAATTTAACTCGCTGAAGTCTATTACTTAAGTAATTAGATATAAGGTGAGCACTGTTAAGAGAAAAACCAATATTTTTTAATTTTCTTATTAATATATCATGATTAATAGAATCGAATGCTTTTGAGAGGTCAAGACAGGCAATAGCAACAAATTTATTAGAGTCTAATAGTGCTCTCCATTTTTCTGTCGTTTGTATAAGTGCGTCTGATGTTGAATAATTTTTTCTGAAACCAAATTGTGATTTGGACCAGTTTATGATGATTTAAATGAAGTGTAATTTGTTCATGTAATAGTCTTTCAAATATTTTACTGATTGGTGATGTAATAGATATAGGTCGATAGTTTTTGGGACATTTTGGGTCGTCTTTCTTGTAAATTGGAGTAATATGAGCCTGTTTCAAGAAATCGGGAAAAATATTCCATTTTAAACACACATTAGAGATAAAATTTAAAGGATGGGCAATCAAGTTCGTTGCTTAGAAGGCACCTTCTTTTTAGGTAGGAATGTAAGTAAATCAATACACGCTTTTATGAATCAACACAGTACAATAATTATATATGCGGAGCGATCAATACTCTGTCTTTCCACTCTTCACACTCAGCGTAACAGGTGAATTTCATTGGCCAATATAAAATGACTATAGTAGCATAAAGCATGTCTTGTATTGTATAATTGTCAGTCTAGTTTGCATACATTCACAATGGATTTATCTGACAGTGATAGTAATGAATACTGGTCAGGCGACGATGATGTTAGTGAAGATGATTCAGTTGAATACCAATCGGGAGAAGAAAGTGATGTGGAGGATATTGACGTAGAAGCTGCTGTAAATACTGCTCCTGATGGCACACAATGGTTTATTGATGCTCCTAATCTTGGTCAACCCCCTAGGCAAAATATTCGGAATTTACTCAACCGTCCTGCTGGTCCAAAATCAATTGCAGCGCAAAATGCAAATACTATTCTTGAGACATGGAGTTTATTCCTTACTCCCAACATTCTTGACATCGGCTATCTGCATACATTGAACACCAGCATTATTTATAAGCAAACGCACCCAGACACGTGTTATTCAAACATCAACTTTGATC
>CABFPE010000789.1:284773-302885 GCA_900660155.1 Hofstenia miamia
TATCCCATGAAGGATTGTAAAAATAAGCAGCAATAGAAAAATCACAAAATGTGATGTAATGTATACAGGTGAGTGTAATGTGTGTTATAACAAAGTATATTTTACAAAATGCAATGTTATGTATATTAAGAAAAATTAGTCATTATATAAAACAAAGTAAATTTGGGTGTGAATCATTTAAGCAGGTCCGGATGTGCTAATTAAAAATGCATTAGCAAGTTGTCAAAAAAATCAATTAGTGAGATCTTCAAAGCACTTAGTATCAATTAGATGACTGAACCCCCCCCTTGATATTCATGGTCTGTCACGTGATATGTGACGTCATCAGCTCTCGACCAATCAGATTTTGTGACCTCAAGCCTTGTCTTATTACACTACTTGGATCTCTTGGCAATCTTATCAATGAGTTATTCACCAGTCCACCTCAAACCTACAATCCCCTAACATGAGAATCAATCCTACCACCAACACCTATTAAAGAAAAGAACACCACCAGCAAAAGAGAAGACACTGATCAGTTAATAATAAAACTTCTATAACACATGATAACACCAATAACGTTTTGCAGTGTTTAAACAATGTCAATTCACAGTGTACCTTTGCAAGTGCATGTTTGTCTAGCAATTTACCAAAGAAAGTTTGGCTTACAATCACAGATGTGATACAGCTAAAAACAAAATTCGGATGTGTATTAAAAGTTAAACTTGAGAATGGATTCTACTATTTTCTTCCAAAACGCTATGGAGATGTAATTTGTGAGAATTACAAACAATTGATAGGCAAAAAACTTTTTTGAGAAGATGATTTAGTATTTATGCAAGGCGAAAGAAAGCGTATTGTATTACAGCTTTGTAAATAATTAACTTTATGAAAAAAATAAAACGCCATTTCATAATTGTTTTTTCCATTATTTCTACATATAACATCAAATACGCAAATATTTTTTAAAAAATAGAGAAATTGCATTTTCCATATAGCTCATTTGCATAAATTACATGCTTTTGGGAATTAATAGCATATGCTCAAGTGTTAATGTATTTCAAAAATATCATTTTTCTTTTATACAACTAATAAATAATCAGTGTTTTTAAGAAAAATAGTAAAAAATAAATCATTCATTCTGTATTTCACCTGTGGTAGAGACCTTAAAATGAATTTCTTAAATTTACATTTGCTAGTAATATTAAATATACCACAAGTCTTTATTTGATGTATAAATCTGTAATAGTCTTTTATACAACTGGTAGAGTCTCCTGTGTTCTGTGGATATCAATAGCCATGATCAAGTAAATTTTCAACTGGTTGTGAGATTATACAGCTAAGAAATTCACAGTTCATAGCATCACATTCCCAAAACATTGTATTCTCTCATGTTGATAAATGTAGTGAATTGATAAATTGAAGCATTTGTTCACTTGTGAGATTGCCTTCTGTATATTCAACATGATGGAAGTTCTGCTCATACCAGTTAAAAGACTTTCTTATACCCTTTTTACACGTGACATGAGACATGCATGTCTTGAGTTTTTAATGAGTGAATGTCACGTCTAAACACCCAAAACACGTGACATTCTCTACTTGAGTGGTTGAATGTCGCGTGTTTTGGGTGTTTAGACGTGACATTTGCTTGTTGAAAACACAAGACATGCATGTCTCATGCTATATGTAAACAGGGTATTATGAGAGGTGGAAGAGAGTTAAACACTGCCTTTGAGTGGCGTACTGTAAGAATGTATATTTTGTCATCCACCAAAATCAAAAGTTCTTTAATGTAATAAATGGTGTTGAATGCACTCCCACAAATTTCAAATAATATGTGCTGACTCTTCATGGCTTCAAACAATGAAAAATGGGTAAACTACACAGTTAGAAAACTTATGAGTGAATGAATATAACTCGTTTTATAATTAAATGTTTGATAAACACTTTCTTCATCTGTAAATAAAATTTCTTTGTTAGAAAAAAGGACTATTTGGTTTATGAATATGAGCTGAACTTGGTCATTCATGTTTGGTCTAATAATATTAATTTGTTATAAAATATTTATTTGTTTTGCTTTTTTTAATTATTATCAAGTTTTTAAATTTAATAGAAATTTAGTTTTAATTGATAAAAATTTTTTATTTATTTCAATTGTCATTTTACATTTTGAAAAGAATCATGTGAATTGCTATTCTAATTTCCATTGTTTTTATTTTTAAGGTATGTAGTTATATGTTAAATAGTTATAAATTTTTTAAACATTATGAATTTATTGCATTATTCTTCTTAACTCATTTTGTTTTTGTTTCAGTAGCAACTACTGTTTATGTTATCAGATAAAAATAGAAATCATTGTTACATATATTTATTCTAAAATTACACACTAAATCTCTGTACAGTTTGTGCTCTGCCTCCAGGATATAATGCTGGTTTATCTTTACCACGTTGAATTCTAAGCCTAATAAGCATCTTGTATTTTCCACCTCTAGTTTTTTCCGCATATCACTTGGGTAAGAAGAAGCAGTTGCCATTTTCCAGTATAATTTTTACTGCTGGACCATACTTTCTCTGGATACAGAATGCATTGCGAATTTTTTCCCACTCACCAATTTTTAATTCATTAACGGGAATGTATTTAATTTGATGCTCCTCCGAGATTTCATTCAGTTTGCTGATCACCTCAGGTTGAATTACTTTACCAATAGTCTCTACAGAATACATGGTCTTTGGTAATATTGGCTTAAAAACATATTTTTTGGGTTGTGAGAGAACGTCTTGCTTGCTCTTCCCAACTTTTGCGGATTTTTTAGCATGAGATTTGCTAGCAGCTTTCAGAGTCATCATCAAATTTAAAATTGAAAACCCATTCAAAGTATGTGTTATTTATTACAAACTTTTAGCATACAAACCAATCAAAAATAACTTCATTCATTCATCCAACCATCAACTAGAGTTTACATAAATGTGTGGTAAAGATCTTGATAATTAGCAGGCAAGTGTAATTTAATTTACTTCAATATTAGAAATATGCATATAATTTCAACAATGCTTGATATCAGGTGGAAATCGTGGAAATTCCCATCATTTTAACTATAACATTTTTAATCAGTCTTTGTGGAGTTCATTTGTGAAAGTTGGTTTCTTGTTTACTGTGGTAATCAGTTCTTATGTTTTGAAATGTGGAATTCTCCTTCTCCATGTAACTTATTCAACTAGCAAAATTTCAATGTCTTGTCCAGCAATTTATATATGTCTATGACTATATCTTTATATCAAACACCGCCTTCATGTAAAAGAGTGAAAATTGAAAAATCACTTATGCTTTTTCTTTATTATTTTATTACCTGTATAATAGTAACTGTATTCATGGTTGTGAGATTAAGAAAAATACATCTAGACACATTTATTCACAGGTTAATATACAGTACTCTAAGGAATGTCCATGATCAAGAAAAATATTAAATCTATTGTCTTTGATTTCTCCATCAATAAGCATGAAAATGTTCTGGATTGCAATGTCTATTGGGAAACCATCTGCATAGAGTCTATCAATGTTTGCTTTTAATACTTGCGGCGTGGCAAATGGATGAGGGATATTCTCTCCATACAACTTGAAGTTTGAGGAATCTACATCTATATGGGTAACCATGCCAAAACACATATTGCATACACACTGTCCCTGTGAAGGTTGAAACAGAACATGCAACACTATGTTGTTTGGGAGTGGTATATCTTCATAATTCATGAGCTTTTCAATATTTTTTTTTGCAAAACACACATCTTGTGTTCAATTGCTGAAAAATTCTGTAAAATGCTATTGAAGAAGCTGCCTTCAAGAAATATGTTAGTTGTCATCTCCAAATATGCGAAGAGTAGTTTTAAAATATCTGTAAAATTTATAAATATAGAGTTTTTGTGATTGTCTAATTTCACTTTTTTAAAAAATGTCTATATGTGGTAATATTTAATATTAGTAATACCCATTTTATTATATAACCAAATAAGTGTTTTAGAACTCGAATTCTTTAAATTAATACAAATTATTTATTGTATAAGTTGGTTCATGCATTTACAATTTTTTAATTAACAACTGAGTGAGAAACTATGAATTATGTGCTGATTTTCGTTTTGTTGGGAAGATACATTATTGCCTTGTATGCATTTTACAAAATTTCTTAGTGGTTTCTAGCTCTCAAATTGTTTTGTGAAACATCTTTAATGATTAATACAAAATATGTAACATGAAGATTCATCTGTCTTTACATGTAACTGTGTAGTTGATTATTTCATATCAGAGTATATGAACTATGTGTTTTACAATAGCATTCACTACTATTAATTTTAGCAGACTGCTATGGAATCAGTGAAACGTTTTTGCCTTTTGTTCAAGTTTACACATTATATGCAGTTCTTTTCAACAAAGTAGGTAGAGTTTAAACCATGTTTCGACTCGATTTAAGACAGTTTCACTTTCAAAAAAGACTTGTTTATCACTATATAACAATAAAGAATGATACAAATTGGTGATAGGTCAAAGATTAAAGGCAATATGTTTTTGNATGCTATTGAAGAAGCTGCCTTCAAGAAATATGTTAGTTGTCATCTCCAAATATGCGAAGAGTAGTTTTAAAATATCTGTAAAATTTATAAATATAGAGTTTTTGTGATTGTCTAATTTCACTTTTTTAAAAAATGTCTATATGTGGTAATATTTAATATTAGTAATACCCATTTTATTATATAACCAAATAAGTGTTTTAGAACTCGAATTCTTTAAATTAATACAAATTATTTATTGTATAAGTTGGTTCATGCATTTACAATTTTTTAATTAACAACTGAGTGAGAAACTATGAATTATGTGCTGATTTTCGTTTTGTTGGGAAGATACATTATTGCCTTGTATGCATTTTACAAAATTTCTTAGTGGTTTCTAGCTCTCAAATTGTTTTGTGAAACATCTTTAATGATTAATACAAAATATGTAACATGAAGATTCATCTGTCTTTACATGTAACTGTGTAGTTGATTATTTCATATCAGAGTATATGAACTATGTGTTTTACAATAGCATTCACTACTATTAATTTTAGCAGACTGCTATGGAATCAGTGAAACGTTTTTGCCTTTTGTTCAAGTTTACACATTATATGCAGTTCTTTTCAACAAAGTAGGTAGAGTTTAAACCATGTTTCGACTCGATTTAAGACAGTTTCACTTTCAAAAAAGACTTGTTTATCACTATATAACAATAAAGAATGATACAAATTGGTGATAGGTCAAAGATTAAAGGCAATATGTTTTTGGTTTCAAAACCATCTACACACAAAATAACAAGGTATGTTGACATATAATTGTTTGATAACCTATGCATATTATTATAATATTTCAAATTTTAATTGAGTACGTTTTTTAAAATTTCAATTTTAAACTAAATTATACACAGTGATTGAAGGTGTCTTGGTTTGATGTTGCTTTAACACCAATGCGAGTGAGTTTGGTAACACCCTCAACCACAAAGAATATATCAGATGGGTAACTACATATACTTTTTCAATATTTTATCCTATATATTCAACTTTGTAATTTTTTACACCATTTTTGTTTTAAATAATGTTTTGCATTGGTGTTTTATTTGGTTAAATATATTGATGGTTTTAAGCTTTTTATATTGTATGTGTTTGTAATAATTCATTTTCCAGCATATGTCTATAAACATTTTTGTATTTCCTCTTCCAGCGTTTTTGTATTTCCTCTTCTAGCATGTACATTTTTGGGATGAGCTATTTATGTTATGTATTCACGGTTTTACAAGGAATTGGCTACTCTGCATTTTATATTTTGTTTAATTGTATACAGTTTAAATTTTCTATTTGTGTGTGTATCACACATATTGTATTTTTTTGCGTGTGAGTAATAAAATATGTACAAAACAATTATTTATTTAGAATGGTGAACGTATTACAGGGTGTTTACAAATTTAACAAATGGAGATGATATCTATTAATGGTAAAAAAAATCATCAACTTATATATTTTTTTTAAAAAAGCAAACACAATAAGAAGTTGGTATTTTTAGCATTGAAATCAGAAGTATCGTATTCCCCTCTGAGAAATGATATGTCAACCTAATGTATATTGCATTGTTGGATATTTATCTTAACACACTGAGAATAATTAACACTTAACATGTAAGAGATTGAATGTTTTTGCACTTTATCATTTCCATAGGATTGCTCGCCATTTTTACAATTACTAAATAACCGGAAATAATTTTTAGTGGGTGGAAATAGCATATTTCTACTCTTCTATTAGCATTATAATTCTGTATTTTATTATTCCATGAGAGTGTATGTGAGCATTGTAATTTGCAGTTTTAGATTGCTATGATTACCCATCAAAAGAAATAGACTGTTGCCTGCACTAATCTTAGTTATTTCTCAATTGATGTATTCCCATGGTAACACATAAAAGAGATAATGCGTATTACACAAGGAATTGGGCTGATGGCCCCTGTGTTAAAAGACTTTTAATGTGAAAAGATTCATTAGTGAGTAATCAACTCTCTGCATTTGAAGTGCAAACTTGGCTAACAAATGTGTGTCCACAAAGAAGAAGAAGAAGAAGTGAGGTATGTTTATATTCTTTTAAACAATTTTATATGTGAAATTGTTTTATTTGGTTATACACATTTGATGTATAATTGCACTTTCCATCATTCACTTTTCCTTTTATAATAAAGTTTATATGCATTATATTGTTTTATCGTGTATTTTGTTTAGTTACCAATGTTTAATTGCTATAATGGAGTGAATAAAATTATTTTGTTTATTTTCTTATTTTAACTAATAATGTGAATTTATAGACAATGTCTTGTAAAATTTTACTTGTATTTTTCCTCCTTTCAAATACTATGGCTCAGTATTTCTTGCGTGTGAATATTTTTAATTGCTTTTGTTTAATTGCTACAATTGAATAGCTAGAATTATTTAGACAATATTTTTTTTAACTATCAACTAAATTACGAATTAATAGAACTTAATTTTTTTAAATATTTTCACTTCCCAGCATACCCGTTTTTGCATGTAAATTATATATACACTTTTTATTAAAACTAAATTATGAATGTTATTTAAAACTTAAATTGTTTTTTAATCACTTTTGTTTAACCTGCAACTGGTTGAAAGGAAATATATAATAGTTTTTAGTTAGTTGCTTTTATTTCATTGTTACAGTTGACTTTCTATAATTATTTTGACTATAATTTTTTTTTAACTAATGTTGCAAATTATGAGTTTAAATTGATTGTAGACCTTTTGCTATTGAATTTAACGTGAATCCCACTACACCCATTTTCAAGTTTATACTTTTAGAACAAGACCGGTGCATACCATGGAATTGTGTGATACAAAACAATTGAAAAATGGAACATCATGTGACGCATACAAACACATAAACATTGCCTATAAATCAAATAAAATTGAACAATGGTGTGTAACTCGAGAAAAGATGCATCAGTCGGCAAATGTATACAACCCTGAAAAATCGTGTGTGAGTTGATAAAAGTGTATCAATTTGCAAATGTGTACAAAAAGTGAAAAAAACATGGAAAGTCGATGAACATGTATCAGTCAGCAAATGTGTACAAAAAGTGAACAATGTGGAAAAGCCAATAAAAGATGAATCAGTCACCAAATGTGTACAACCCAAAAAAATCAAATAAACCAAAAAGGAATGTAAAGAAAAGATTGCCATGTAAAAACTAATATATAATAATTTTGTATATAAATTTTATTAATATCATTGCATGTATTATTTTAGGTAGCGAATTTTGGTTTTGCCTTTAAGTATAGAGAATATGTGATCTCTTTGTTTAATTTCTATATTTAATATTTTCCACATGTATTAATGAAATAGTTTTAAATTAGTTTTGTTTTTTAACATGTAAACTAGACAAATGTGTTTTTACTAATGTCTAAAAATTTTTAAGTGTTTTTATTACAATGGATTGTGATCTCTTTTTGTATAACTGTTTAATATTTTCCATATGTATTAACGAAATAGTTTTAAAATAGTTTGTTTGCTTAGAAACAAAATGATGTTTTTTTGTAAATGAAATTGTATGTTTTTGAAAACAAGGTGAAATCATTTTGAAAAAATTCCCGAAAGCAAGTTAAACATTGTACTTGCAAGCTGTCGAAATTATGAAAATTAATTATTGGTTGAAAAATCGTGATACAATAAACGTGTTAACAATGAATTTTGACAAATGCGAAAAGCGGTTTTGAAAGTTTTCCCAAATTATACTGTACATGCAATCAACTGAACTCATGGAAAAAACAATAACGAGGTATATATTAACAAGATGTAATGCATGCAAGCAAGTGTAATGTGTTATAATGAGGTATATATATTAACAAAATGTAATGCAAACAGTTGGGATAATAACAAAGTGAAATTAGTCATACCAAAACAATGTAAAATTGGCCCTAACATGAATCACCATAAAATCAATTAAAAATGTATTGCAAATCAATTAGCACCTGTCAGAAATCCATTAACACCTGTCAAAAATGCATTAGTGAGCTGTCAATCAACCAGTGACTCACTAATTAACATTTGCAAACACTCCCTCAATATCTGTGAATCATCCCTTGTCGAAATTTCAGTTTGTGGAACCTCCTCATGACTATCCATACTACTGACATCATATTTTTATTATAAAAAGTATGTAAGAGACATAAATTGAGGTTCATTGATCTTTGTAGTGTAACATCCTCCACCTAGCTTGTTACGCCGTGTTTAATCACTGTTAAGGGATGCTTAGTAAACTGCGGGTGAGGTGTTACCCATTTGTTGATCCATCAAATTTCTCTTTCTTATTAACTAGTTATGTTAATTAAGTACTCAGGTAATAACCATCACTGTTTAGGTGACTGGGCAGTATGATGTTTCCTCTTCGGTTGTTCCATGGGCTCCTGCCCGAAGCCGATCTCCACAACACAGCTCCTCCTCTTCTGGAACGATGGTTGAGTCCACATCACCATCTCAGCTCAACTGGGATTAATTATGTATGCCCTACGTTAGCTCGGTGTGTGCACTCAAGTAAAGTTGTAACTGACTTAAACTCAGAGTTGTAAAGTGTTTGTTGTTTTTATTTAATAAACCAACCGGGCATTGACACTAACTGCATGTAATAATATAACTAACATAGCCATTACCGTAAAACTATCGGCTTAATTATACAGATAACAAACTTGCAGTTTCCTATACCTACATTTAATAGTATTACATGTGAGGTCATTTATCGAGTCAATTATAGTCGAGTCTCCTACATTTAAGAATATATAAATATCCCTAAGTGTCGACTATCCAGTCGTTTCAGGCATTGATTATTTCTTACATGTGTTGATCGGTAGTCAGACTAGGCAAGAATCGAAAAACTCCTAACCGTAACATAGGTGCACTTTCGTGACTGGCACAAAGACCCTAGAATCGATCCCGTGATGGATTCCAGCCACTACTAAACACAACTTGCCTAGCTGCACATTTAATTAAATAATCAAACCAGATAAAGTAGAAATGAAAATTAAATAAACTCCGAAGAATTTATTGTTCATCAAAATTATGGTTGAATCAAAGCTATTTATAAAATTTCTACAAAAAGTACCTGCCGATTTTAAAATTCAAATGATTCGTCTGCCAATATGGCTGTTCATACGTAAGCGTTAGTTTGCTCAATTTAATTTGTCAATTACCTCTTGATCGGCTAACAAGTTTCTTATTTTGACCAATATTAAATCTTAGTTGCATTTTACAAAAATAAACTAAAGTTCATTAACTAAATTTTTTACAATTAATTTCAATTGATAATCATTCGACGTTATTCAGCTTTTAGTTGCCTTTTTTGGATGATGCTACACTAGTATAGAATATGGTATCATCTGCATATAACACATTTTATTTTTATGTGATTTTAAATATCATTTATATAGATACTGAATAACTGGTAACAGACAAGAACCTCGGGGAACACCTCCTTCAATTTTTAAGATTTAATTATTCATTTTCAAGTTTTACAAATTGAATTCTATTTTTTATGTTATCAGAAATTAGCAAAGGTGGACTAGAATTAAAATTGTATCTGTTAATTTTTATCATATTCTATGATCTTTAATAAAAATATTCAAAAGTTATGTTTGACTGAGTCATTGTCAGTTTCCTTACAAAATTGTTCCCTCTAAATTTACTTGATTTTATAATATTTTATTTTACTAAATTATAATTATTAGTAACAGTTTGCTTATGCAATCTTCTTTGGAATTTAGATTTGGTTGAAATGATCTAATTAATACACATTCAATGATTTTTAGATTTATATATATATATATATAACAAAAAATTTTTTATACTTGTTGTTTTTAATTTGTATTCATATTGGAAATAATGTCTATTATTATTATTATTATTATTATTATTATTATTATTATGAGTGCCGCTGAATATCAGTAAATTTCGATGCCTCTGGTATTCAGTGGTGCTGGGGGTGTATTCAGCAGCGCCGTGCGATAATTAGGCCTGTATCTAATCAAATTGGCTGAAAATTTGTAGCCGTCTAGCTTAGTATATTAGCCAAAAGTCACGTAAATTTCAGCGTGGTGGCGTTGTTCAAACGTGAGAAAAACGGCTTCCAAGTTTTCGAATTTTAACTATTATAGTGGCGCTGAATACAACTTTGTTTACATTCTTAGCGCCACTGAATACAAATTCAGAACTATTATAGCGCCGCTAAATACACACATTTTTATTTTGATTATTATATTAATGGACATCATCTCAGCATGTTAACTAATCATGTAATAAGTTTTAAAGCACAAATATAACTAGTAGTGAATCAGTCACTTGTGCACTACTTTGGGTTTTACTATAATGACATATATTTATTGTTAAGGATCCAACACAAAATAATGCAATTAATATATTTAGAAGACTTTNAAATACCATTAGATGCGCGCTGAATAGCTCTAGGATAAATTAACTTATAATTTTGAATTTCATTAATTTTCCTCATTTTTAGAGTGATAAATGTAATTGATAAAAACATAACCCGTACTTGAAATCTCCTAGTAATTTGTATATTTTTGACGCTATTCAGATAAATTATCAGTTTTTAATTGTCAATATTTATCTGAATAAAGAATATCTTATCTTATCTTATCTTAACTCTTTAATAGAATTTTGTTCAAACTTTTAGTACATTTTGTAGTTTGAACTTTACTTTAAATGAATCCGAAAACTTGGCATTTTCACTGCCAAAGAACATCAATAAAGGTTTATCTCTATACATTATAGTATTCTTCTTTGTCTTTCTTTTCTCTGTGAAATATTATAGTTTTCAACTTCACATAAATAGACAGCTAATGCTCTGCCAATTCTTATTCAATTCCTTATCTCTTTGCAGCATTCTTTAGAACTTCTTTAATTCTATATTAAAATATTAATATTATATTTTTCATTACTTTTCCCTTTGAGTTAAAAACACTTTAGTTTATTACAACTTTCGATTTTCTATTTAACGATATCAACTGATGAATTTTGGAATGCTATTACTCTTGGAATTTTGACGTTATGGACTAGTGTTATATATGAAAATATGCGCGCTGACTAGCTCCATGTGAAACTACTTTTTNAATACACACATTTTTATTTTGATTATTATATTGATGAACATCATCTCAGCATGTTAACTAATCATGTAATAAGTTTTAAAGCACAAATATAACTAGTAGTGAATCAGTCACTTGTGCACTACTTTGGGTTTTACTATAATGACATATATTTATTGTTAAGGATCCAACACAAAATAATGCAATTAATATATTTAGAAGACTTTCTGATATATAATTAGTTTGACATCTGTCTAAAAATACTATATTTGGATGACTTTTATCTCTATACATTATAGTATTCTTCTTTGTCTTTCTTTTCTCTTTGAAATATTATAGTTTTCAACTTCACATAAATAGACAGCTAATGCTCTGCCAATTCTTATTCAATTCCTTATCTCTTTGCAGCATTCTTTAGAACTTCTTTAATTCTATATTAAAATATTAATATTATATTTTTCATTACTTTTCCCTTTGAGTTAAAAACACTTTAGTTTATTACAACTTTCGATTTTCTATTTAACGATATCAACTGATGAATTTTGGAATGCTATTACTCTTCGACTTTTGACGTTATGGACTAGTGTTATATATGAAAACATGCGCGCTGACTAGCTCCATGTGAAACTACTTTTTATTTTTTCGAATTTATCTATACTGGTTGCACAGCAGCAGCCAAAATTGTCTATTTTAGACTTTTGTAAAATTCGATTTTTTTAAATATTACAGTAGACTAACTTTGGATAATTATAACTCAATGAGTTTTTATGCTATCGAAACAGTTTAAATACCAGTAGATGCGCGCTGAATAGCTCTAGGATAAATTAACTTTTAATTCTGAATTTCATTAATTTTCCTCATTTTTAGAGCGATAAATGTAATTGATAAGAACATAACTCTTTAATAGAATTTTGTTCAAACTTTTAGTACATTTTGTAGTTTGAACTTTACTTTAAATGAATCCGAAAACTTGGCATTTTCACTGCCAAAGAACATCAATAAAGGTTTTCCAATGAAATAAATACGTCAAATTCATTTTCAAAATGGATATGATGGTCATAGGGAATTTTTTACAAAATTTATTTTCAAATAGGCTCAATTGTACGCAATTTTTGGAAAACTTTAAAATCATAGTTATTATTGCATGTTATTAATGTTATTGTTTGTTAAATTTGCTGTTTTTTCCAAAAAATGCTTGCTAATAATAATGTAGTATTCAGCTGCGCTATTTTTTTTATGAAAAATATTTAGCGGCGCTATAATTGTTTATGTATTCAGTGCCACTATAATAGTCCAAAAAATGATATTCAGAGGCGCTATGAAAAGTCCAAGGTATTCAGCCCATGGCGTTAAATTCTTAACCAAGACTCGACATATTAGCCAATGAAGTGGAAAATGATGTAGTCAAGATCTCGAAATAATTTTTGACAAATCTAAATTTTGAAGAATTAAAAAAATGGCCATATTGATTAAAGCAATTAACTTAATTTCTCAAAAACTTCCGACTAAAGCAAAAATCCAATTAATATATGCTCTAATATTAAGTCATTTTAACTATGCAAATATACTCTGCACAGATATAAACCAAAAATTTCTCAGGAAATTCTAAGTGCAACTAAATTGGGCTATCAAAGTAGCAGCAAATAATAATAGCTTTAATAGGAATAATGAATATAGAAAAATTTCAAAATTATTTCTACATCGGCAATGTTACATCCATATAAATGTTTTAACGACGTTCTTCAAAATAGTTAACAATACTTTCGTATATTACAAAAATGACTTTCTTGCTGCAAAATTAGTCAATAAACAAAATAAAAGAACACACATAATTCAACTTATTAGGTATCAGAAGGGAACAATGAAAAATTCATTTCTAAACAGCTATAAATATGTAGAATGAATTACCAAAATATATTAAACAAAGAAGTACATTAAAAAACATTAAAATGGATATTAAAAGATATTTTTGCACTTATAATATAAAAAAACTGAAATGGCGAGGTTATAAATTTTACAATCCTGAATACTCTATTAATAGAAACTAGCAATCGTCATAGCCCAAGTTAACCACTTTTTATTTGTAAATATTCGTTGTTTCCTTTTCTTGTTTAGCTTTGTATTACTTTTTGACGCTTTCAGAATTTGTTAGTTATCAGTATTTCTATTTATTGTTAAAACAATTTCTGAATATAGATTTTTCTTCTATGTAAGTACAATATTTCCAAAACTTGAAAAAGTTCTTAATTGGACAATTAATACAATTTGTCAAAAAAATCAAAAAAATATATTAGAAAAGCATAATATAGAATTACTAGGATACTCTTTAAAACTCAATTGCAAGAAATCAGTTTTGATTAGGGGGGTCGCAGTTAGGAAGGATGATAAGGTATAATGAGAAAACAGTGATTAGTAACAAGAGGGAAATTTGAGAATCCAGAAAAATAATAGTGCTTGATAAATGTCTTAATCCTAATTGCACTTCTTGAACATCTTTCTGTATTCTAAAGATCAAGCTCCAGCATGTGTAATTATCTAAAATTTATAAGTTACAGTAAGAATCAACGCAATGGTAATAATGGATTAATTTGCAAAATTTTATCTCTAAATTTTGAATTGAAACTTATTTTACAAATAATTCACCTAAGAAATTTTATAATTGGAATCTTCCCTTTAAATTTTTAAGATTTTTCGTATAAACATTAACAATTTATTTGTGTAATAACAATATCTTAAATTATAGCTACGATTCTCTAGCATTTGGAAAACGTTGTTTACTTATCAGTAAGAAATCAAACATTCTTTTAACTAATCTCCACTAAACCAGGAATCGTGTATATGTGATCAGAATCACTGCCGTCTGATTCATTAGAAGACGTTTGCACAGTTGCCCGTTTTACAAAAGTTTCGGCAGCAGTAGCGTAAATATTATCAGTGACTCGTTGAGGTTCATCAGATCTGGGAAAATGGTAAGTCTGTGTACATTTGTCAGTCTTTCGATTTTGAAAGACTTTTGGTCTAGAATATATAACATTTAGTAAAATTGACATTACACAAATTATAAACATTATTATGCAAATGCAGACGGTAATATATGGAGGAGATACTTTTCGATATTTTAACTCTTTTCCAATGGAGCAAATGTCAATATTAACGTCTTCAATATCATAGGATAAACGAAATCGATCAGTGATCTTCATATTTGGGCATCGATTTAATAAAACGCTTCTGAAAAATAAATGAATTTTCCATTGACGACTAGAAAAAATTCTTTTCAAAATGCTGGTATTACCAAATATTGATTCATTTCTTAGAAATGGATCACTAGCATATTTGAAAAAATTCGTTTTATATGTATTGTATCTCCACGTAAAACCATCTATTGGTACCTCACTGCTAGCTTTGATAAGTCTTTCACCATAATTCAAAGCAACACTATTATGTTTAAAGTTTATATCTTGAGAGAATCTAATAAGATTGAGTAAAGAAACAAAGTTTATGTTTATGTTTAATAATATACCTACTGAACCACCCGAATCAATATCAAAAATATTTTCCAGCCTCTGGACTTGAAATATCTTGTTTAATATGAAGGTTATATTTACATTTGATGTGTGAAGTAGATCTTGAAAATTTTCAATTTCTGAAAAAGAGCATTCGAATATTCTAAGCATCCTGTTATATGTTGACGTGGCATTTTTTACTCTTAAATCGAAAAGATTTCTAAAGTTCCAAAGATTTGAAAATCGAGAGTATTTGATTTCAACTATAAGATTTGTGCAATCTAGAATGAACACTGATTTTCTTTGAGTGGTAGCATAAGTTGAACTCTTTGTAATATTACAATGGGTAATTTCAATTTCACAGCTTTCATTACATGTAATCATTGTTTTTCCAGAATAGTAAATAGTAACATTCACTAGATAAATATTCTTCATACCTTCATTAGCAATTATAGGTTTCTTCAAGGTAAGATTTCGGAAATAGATTGCGTATTTCGTAAAAACTCTTGGTTTTAAATCCAAGTCAAAACTAGAGTTTCCATGCATACCAGTAAAAAAAATATGGTTATCTTTTTTATACATTGCAACGATGACATCATTATTTATCTTGCATTGTTTTTCGATGAAACCACCAACACGTAAAACTTTAATTTCATTCGGCTGACATGGCCTTTCGTTACACAAGATGGGTGTTAGGAAATATTGTACCACACACAATCCTCAAAATGATAACATTTATAATTGAATAAGCAATTGCGGGAATTCATTTTGAATGCATTTTATTAGCAATAACTGATTTAACGCATAAACACATTGCTTTAAAATACTTATATGAAAATTAATTTGTTCAATGCTTCTTGTCAGTAATGATATTTTTCATTTTCTTCAAACCTAGGCAACTAATGTGGATGCCTAGTTGTGCCTATAATTTTGTTTAGCACGTGTTCGATATTATTCATTTACGTTTTGGATGTCTGTTTCCTACTTGAGAAGTAAGCAATTCGTTTCAAGTAGATATTCGACTAGTTTTAGTACCGTTCAAGGGGGTGCCACACGCTTAAGCCCATGCTACACGAACAACTTTTGTCGCCGATTTTTGTTGGCAACGAAAATTGTTCGTGTAGCACCCCTCTTCCACGACTAAAATCGGGAGTAATTATCTAGACTAAAGTTGTTCGTTTGGTACAACTAAAGTTGGCGACAAAAGTTGTCAATTCGGTCCAACAAAAATTGAACAATAAAAATTGTTCGTGTAGCACCCCTTCTGCCAACTTTAGTTGTGAAGTAATTAAATGACAAAAGTTGTTCGTGTAGGAGGATGCTTCGACCAACTTTTTTGTCGGAGAAATAATTCTCCAACTTTCTGGTAATTATCACCATGAAAGATAAATAAACAGTTTTAAGCTATAATTTCAATCGTTTTCAGAGTCATTTCGTACTGTAAAATTTAAAATTAGCTAGGTTTGTAGAATTAATAGTCATGATTTGTACATTTTTATGTTCAAATAAACACATATCACTATGTAGGCATTTCCTTTGTATACTTGCATATCAGTATTAAATTAAAACAATTAACTCATTAAAAAGAATGCTTTGTAGTAAACAAAAACATTTGAACTTTGCAAGTAATAAAATAGTGATTAGATTGGGAGGTCGATCACAGCATAGCTTTGCGAACTCAAGTATTGTTTAAACAGTACAGGCAGGGGCGCACCCAGCTTTTTTTCTGAGGGGGGAACTATTCTACTATATATATATATAAATATATTGGCATATTTTCATAGATATTCTTACATGCAAAGTAGTTTATAAATTCATTATTCTGAAGATTTTGACTACAAAACAATGGAAAGCATTGTCAGGGAAATTAAATAGTATACATTTTTTTGACATCCTACCCAAAACAGAAAGGTTGATATTAACGAAATTCAACTATTCAATTTAAGGTTTACTATTTCATATATCTACTTTTAAATGTCATTTTTATAATTAAATTTCAACATAGCAAACGTAACCAGTATACTATGAATGTTTGTTAAAAATTACTAAAACTGAAATATTTTTGCCTACCCCTATTAAACCATTACTAAGATTGACTAACACACATATCTGCTCCGTGGTTCAGTAGGTGAGGAGGATTTCGAACACAGACTGTTGTCCTGTTAACTGATCCTAATCTCAATAGAAAAAATTCCCATTTTTTGTGGTAGGATGATCTTTAAAAAATTCTTACTTTCTTATTTCTTAGTTATTCCAACCAAAACCTTAGGCCTAATTCTTGAAGCTTGAATCATCCCCAACTCACCTTTTAAGAAAATGTGCTCACTAAAGTTGAAAATTCTAAATTGAATTTTTCAAAAATAGATAATACTGATGTAAAATTTCAAAACGTTGTTTAAGAAATTGTATAATATTCACTACAACTGTTGTGAAATAGTTTATTTTTTTCAATTCAGCCCCTTTTTTCCAATAGCTCAGTTGAGGCCAGCCCACCGTGGCCCCGACTTCAACTCCTGTTAGCAGAAGAGAGAACAGGATGAGGATCCGTATTAATACTGTGCGTCCACAAAATACCTTTAGTCACATTTTGTAACTTGCCGTAATGTGAATTAATTTAATACATTATTTTCTATTGTTTTTTAGCATTGCTATGTAATTCACCATTCATTACAGGTAAAAAATAAAGAAACAATGTCCAAATTATTTTTTCTTTTTGCATGAAAGAATTTTTTATAAAAAAAAATTCATAATAAATGCTTTATTTATTTTTGCTTGTTATTTTGTCTATAATTAATATGATGAAAATAATAGATAAGAAATCATAGCACATAAAAACTTTTTTAAAAGAAAAAACATCGTTGTGAGATAACAAACAAAATTACGAGTGCTTCATATTTCTATTTATTCATACTTCTGTTAGCACTAAGAAAAATCTAAGTTAAATGTTGCCAGATATCGTAAT
>CABFPE010000789.1:306227-316966 GCA_900660155.1 Hofstenia miamia
AAGGCATACATAATTAATCCCAGTTGAGCTGAGATGGTGATGTGGACTCAACCATCGTTGCAGAAGAGGAGGAGCTGTGTTGTGGAGATTGGCTACGGGCAGGAGCCCACAGAACAACTGAAGAGGAAACATCATACTGCCCAGTCACCTAAACAGTGATGGTTAATACTCAAGTACTTAATTAACATAACTAGTTAATACGAAAGAGAAGTTTGATGGATCAACAAATGGGTAACACCTCACCCGCAGTTTACTAAGCATCCCTTAACAGTGATTAGACACGGCGTAACAAGCTAGTTGGAGGATGTTACATTATGTTGATTATTATATAGACATGTGACTCACATAATTTGAAATTTTTTGAATTTTCAAATCCTTACTTAACTAGTGTGGGGCTTTAAATGGGTTGGATTGAGTTGGGTCAATGTTTCATTATAATGTTGGTAATGATACTGTCATTAGAGAAACTTGTATGCACGTCTTCTAGAAAGTTATGTAGTATTTATGTTAATTTTTAGATTTATTATAGCGTCCGTTTTTAAGAATTACATTTTATTAAAAATGCAGAACATAGGTATACACAAACTATCATAATATTTAGTGATAGCATTATTACGTTTTTACAATTAAACATGTGTTTAACATATTTCTGTACAATTCAAGTTTTTGACATAATTTTCAATATATTGGCATATTTTTCATAAAAACAATGCGGCTATTTGTGAGAATTAACAATGTTTTCACAAGCCACCTCTTTCCTGAGAAAAGGCAAGCAAACAAAGATGATGATCAATTATTATAAAAAATGCTATGTAATTGTTGTTTTCATATTTCAAGTAGTTAGTGTAGGACTTCACTGAATGCGTTCTCCAATTAAAATAGTTGACAATGCACAATTTTACTGCAAGCCATGTGTGTATTTTGGTGACTGCAATAATCGAGCTAAGCATATTGAAAGCAACAAACATCGAACTCAACTGGAGTTTTCAAGGAGTAGGCAAACTTATCTCGACACAGATTCCAATAGTGAATCCAATGAGTTTTACACAGACATGGTGAGATCACTAGTAAGAATGCGAACATTCCTTTATATAAGTGCGATCATCCAGATATAAAGTATTTAATGAGGAATATGCCAAATTAAAAATCAATTGAGTTCGACACTTCGGAAAATTAATGTAAAGAAGCAGTATGACGAGCAAACAGATTTTATACAGAATTCAGTTATTGAGAAAGACATCTAACTGGTATCTGCATCGGAATATTGGAAGAAGGTAATGATAAGCAGGGTTGTATGAAAATATATTTAAATATATTTCGTGCAAAAAATAAATATATTTTTCTCAGAAATAAAAAAACAAATATATTAAATAAATTTTCTGATATTTTTTCATAAAAAAATATATATTTTATCGCTGTGGCTCACTGGTTGAGTGAAGTCACGCTATGCGAGCTAATCTTGTTTGTTTACATTCTTTAGCTGCTTTATAGAATATTATTCCCAGGGTGTCAGTGCATATGTAAGCAGTGTCTACCAACACGGTACTGCACAATAATATACTCACTGTAGTTTTCATATAATTAACATTATTTTATGAAAAAAATAAATATATTTCATTGTTCACTTTGAAAAATAAATATATTTATTGCCAATATATTTAAATAAAATATATTTCATATAACGGTGATGACAAGGCACCAGTATTATACAACTTAGTCGAATTGGAGAAAATCAATGCTACAACAGTCACTCAATTTGTCAACTCTACTCTGAATTCACTTTACCAAGGTAATGTTCCATATAAAAAATTTCAATTATTTGTCACTGATGCAGCAGCATATATGTTGGCAAGTGGTTGACATTTGAGGTCTTTATTTCCCAATCTCTTGCATATTACTTGTATGGCACATGGAATTCAGCGAGTTGCTGAAGAAGTTAGAGATAATTACCCGCTAGTTGATCAATTTATCAGCTTGATGAAGAAATTATTGGTTAAGTGTGCAAGGCGAAAACGGTTATTTGCTGAAATTACTGGTCCACCTGTGCCTCCACAGAGCCAGTACTTACTCATTTGCATACCTCATTGGATGCTGCTTTTTACTATTGTGAGCACTGTGGAGAGGTATCCGATTTTATCAAAAACCATCTGGATCCCAGTGAGTCACAGCAGCAGAAAGAGTTCATGACAATCAAGAATTAATGATTGCAGCTCATCTACGTGGGTCAGTTCAAAGCAATTACACCACTGATTCAATTAACCATTATCAGAATTGACAAAATTAATTGAAAAATTGCTTGGATCCTTGGACGAACAAATAGAAAACAAAGTACACTGTAGTTTTAAATAGAAGTCCGGATTGGGAGACTGTTCAATTATGGAAGAACACTCCGTCAGGAACTCCTGACTGATTCAAACTTTTTTGTCAGCTATCCAATCTCGAGAATTAGAAATTTTAAGTTTGCTCGAATCATCAGCGAGGATATTGAGCGATGTTTTAGTTGATTGCGCCTAATTTTGGTACCCAAAAAGCAAAGATTCACGGTGGAAAACTTGAAAATGAACATGGTGATCATGTCGAACACACTTGAAATTGAGTAATTTGATGGTTTTATGTCTTCATTAATTGACATTCATTGACATATTGTGGTATTTTGAAGTACACAATTTAGGACATAATTATGTATATTTATTGACATAAAAATCCTATACCTGAAAATATTCAATGTGTAAATATCAAATATCAATGTTCTAAAATTCAATTTCAATGTAATTAGCTCCCTTCTGAATGATTTCATCCAAATCAGCTCGATATTTAGCCAATGCTTTGTCAATGTCTGACTAATGGTGGGTTGGCTTTGTTCAACATATCTTGATCCGATTTCAGACCTGAACTAGTGTCTGATATGGAAATTTCTGACTAGAATAGCCTTCTACCCCCATTNCAATTTATCAGCTTGATGAAGAAATTATTGGTTAAGTGTGCAAGGCGAAAACGGTTATTTGCTGAAATTACTGGTCCACCTGTGCCTCCACAGAGCCAGTACTTACTCATTTGCATACCTCATTGGATGCTGCTTTTTACTATTGTGAGCACTGTGGAGAGGTATCCGATTTTATCAAAAACCATCTGGATCCCAGTGAGTCACAGCAGCAGAAAGAGTTCATGACAATCAAGAATTAATGATTGCAGCTCATCTACGTGGGTCAGTTCAAAGCAATTACACCACTGATTCAATTAACCATTATCAGAATTGACAAAATTAATTGAAAAATTGCTTGGATCCTTGGACGAACAAATAGAAAACAAAGTACACTGTAGTTTTAAATAGAAGTCCGGATTGGGAGACTGTTCAATTATGGAAGAACACTCCGTCAGGAACTCCTGACTGATTCAAACTTTTTTGTCAGCTATCCAATCTCGAGAATTAGAAATTTTAAGTTTGCTCGAATCATCAGCGAGGATATTGAGCGATGTTTTAGTTGATTGCGCCTAATTTTGGTACCCAAAAAGCAAAGATTCACGGTGGAAAACTTGAAAATGAACATGGTGATCATGTCGAACACACTTGAAATTGAGTAATTTGATGGTTTTATGTCTTCATTAATTGACATTCATTGACATATTGTGGTATTTTGAAGTACACAATTTAGGACATAATTATGTATATTTATTGACATAAAAATCCTATACCTGAAAATATTCAATGTGTAAATATCAAATATCAATGTTCTAAAATTCAATTTCAATGTAATTAGCTCCCTTCTGAATGATTTCATCCAAATCAGCTCGATATTTAGCCAATGCTTTGTCAATGTCTGACTAATGGTGGGTTGGCTTTGTTCAACATATCTTGATCCGATTTCAGACCTGAACTAGTGTCTGATATGGAAATTTCTGACTAGAATAGCCTTCTACCCCCATTTTGGCACACATGCTTTAAACAATTCTTAAAAAATTGACACTGTAAAATGAAAGAATATTCAGTACGTGACACATACTGTAATTATTTTCATAGGTCCATAGGTTTCGCGTAATGTTATCAACACAGATACATAAACAAGTCTATCAATACTAATAAAAAATTATATTTTAGCTTTTCCATGTTCACAAATTCAAAAAAGTATTGCCGATCGGATGATAAAAAATCGCCAATGTGAACGAAAATAATAGCATTTTCGATTAAAATCTGCTGATAAAAGTTGATAGTGGGAACACAACTTAAGTCTTCAAGTTCTAATCAAACTGTTATACTAATCTTCAAAATGCGGTTAAAATTCAAAAATAAATTTGTTTGGATCATTAGAGCATAACATTAGAATCGTTCCTTTCAAATTAGCATTGAATTATTGAATTAAATATCAAATATGAAAATGGCAGCGAACATTCCAAAACTGCAAAAATAAAATGAATTAATAGTCTCATGAAAATATGACGTCTATGAACGCGAAAAATTGGAGAAATTATGTAATTAAGGTAATTGAGGATTTTGAAAACCATATAAGCCAGCACAAAGACGTTTAAGGAATACTTCAATCAAACTTAAAATTGCTTAAATCATTGCTTGCAATGGAATGCGTTAGGCTACGGATAGACTATATGATTGGTCACGCATGATCTGTGACATTTTAAAAAAATCGCATGTCTAACCACCAAGATAATTAGCGATGTGACGTAATTTTGTAACTTTTCTTGCTACCAATTACGTAGTCTAACCGTGACCTTAAAAAACAACAGCATTTAGTTGCCTTATTCATCATCATTGTGATTCATTGACAAGTGTGTTATAACAAACACAGAAAAGTATTTCGGAATTCAGAGGTGGGCATGGTGTACCCAACTTCACCAAACCAATGTTGGTTATCAGATCAGGTTCGTGTAAAATAATTTGGATTCGGGTTGGGCATGCTAATGGAGCAGGTTCTGTTGAGCATGATATACTGGATAAAATTCGGTATTATTTTTAAGCTAATGACGATAACCTAAATTATTTTACATGTCCTTTAGTCTCACAGATATAAGCAGACTGCACCCTCATCTATGGAGATGGGGAATACAGAATATGTTAATAGTCGTTCAGATCATTGGCCCCACTAATGACGTTTAGGACCTGATTCACACGTAATTATTTAATTACTCCTAATTATTTAGACTTCCTGTAAAGTAAAGTACATTTAGTCTGGCGTCAATCAGAACAACACATCTCCAAAGAAAAAATTGACATTACTCAATTCTGGAACAAACCCGAGATCAAACAAGACTTTCCCAGAATGAGTAAACTGGTGAGCAAACTTCTGTATATTCCGCCATTGCCCGCATTGCCTGAAAGGGTCTTTTCAGATGCCTTAATGATACTTGGAAAGTGACTTTTCCCATTAACTGTTGACGATCAACTTTTTTATGAGAAAATTTTAGCACTAATAACATTCTTTAAATTTTACTGCTATTTGTTGGCATTTATTTGTTTATAATTTCTTGTACATTTTTATATTAGAGTATTTAGTTTTCTTCAAGTCATATCAGGTAAGTGAATTGATAGTTGGATCAGGAAAAGGAATAATTGTCGGTTCAGGTTGGGTACAGTTCTTTTATTGAATTTGCCACCACTGTCAGCATTCTGGATGAAAAACAACGTGTTTTAAGAAAATATAAATTTTTCTTTTCAGATTCATAAAATTGACAGATCTAGCTGAGGGGGATATTTATTTCGCAACATCAGATATTTCAAATGAAATATTTGTTGATTTTCAAAAATGTTTACAATTTTAGCATTGTTGTACCAAATTTTTCAAAATTTCGAAATTTTGAACGTATTTCTAAACGAATTCGAAGACACTCAAATTCAATAGTAGAAAGCCTGAACTAAAACATCATCAAGACCTTTAAAATTCTACAATAAAAAAAAATTTCAAATTTGAGATTAACAGCTTCAGTACTCCCATCAGAAATGTCTGGATCCGTCCCTTCTTATATTAATAATATTGGTCTAACTCAAGCTCTTTTAAAATTATGCAACCCCTAAGTAAGATTAACTACGGCAATACAGGCTTAAACATAAAACTACATATTTCAACAATCTTAAAAAATGATATCCATCATAATGTATATGCGTTAAAACAATTGTTAATAAAATTCATTCAAAATTAATTCCCACAATTGTTTTATAATTATAAGTGTTATCATTTTGGGGATTGTCTGTGGTACAATATTTGCTAAAACTCAGCTTGTGTAAAGAAAGGCCATGTCAGGCAGATTAAATTAAACTTTTACGGTTGGTGGCTTATCTGAAACTCATTGCAAGATAAATAATGATCTCATCATTGCGTCATATGCTGAAGCAAACTATATTTCTATTACTGGTATGCATGACAACTCTAGTTTTGACTTGGATTTAAAGTTTTTAAGAACATACATAATCCAACTGAAAAATCTTATCTTGAAGAACCCTATCATTGCTAAGGAAGGTATGAAGAATATTTATCTAGTGAATGTTACTATGTACTATTCTGGAAAATCAGACCTTGCAAACATTAAAAATGATCAGTAATCACATCACCACTTGTCATTACTCGTGAATCGGCGATGAGGACATTTTGTGGGATAAACACTTGACATCCTATACTACTTATGTTTGCATAGTCTCTTTTTGAAAATCATTTTAATTGCAAAAGCTGCTTGTTTCTTTGATAAAAAAAAAGTTGGTACTCTGTGAAGAAAGTGCATATGCAGGAAGATACCTGATGTAATGTATTTGGAATATTTATCACAGGTTGAGAAAATAACTGATTTTAAATATTCCTGATTTTCACAGACATGGGATGCTGAGTTTTTCTCATAAGGTGAGGCATGAGGCGCAGCATAATATTTTATCTCCTGCATTCATCTTGAATGGTATTTTTGGCATTGCTTCTGAGATTCTTTGTTTTGGAGTTTGGTTGCTTGCATAGAAAATCATCAAATCTGTTCATTAATTCACTAGGAACATTGTTCAAATGAATTGTGTAAAAGAAACTACATTATGGTTAAGCATGACAGAGAAAAAAAGTGATCGTCACCCATAAAAGGTATGATCTATACTGCTCTTTAATGGAAAAACACCCTGTGTGACAAAAATTCAAAAGTTGAGGTATTTTCTTTAATCGACATACAGAAAGGTGTTTTTATCATTGTGTAAAAATATTTTTCTTAAAAAACTTGCTAATTTCTTAGTTAATAAATGGCAATATGCCCTAGCTTCATCAGCTCTAATAATTATTATGAAAAGCTCCCGTGCAATAGCATATTTTTCCATATAATCATATTATCTAAAGCTTCAACAATGGTACCGTGTCCATCAAAATATATCTAACAGCTAACTATATGCTGACAATTGCAATATCAAACGACCTAAGTTAATTACAAAGAAAAACGAGTAATCTAAATGGAAGAATGACCTAATTAACATAGCAAAATAGTTTTAGCCGTAAAACCAAAGAACTAAGGTTAATTTTGACTGAATACAAGAAAAAAGTTGAAACTAGTATTATGCATGTAGTTAGCAGACTGCATACAGAAAAGCTTCCCTTACCATAAGCAATGAAATGTGTACATAGGGCATTTTCTATTAGAGAGCTGGATAAAGAGTCTCTGCTTTCAGAAGAATTTTCGAGCTAAACAAAATTTTTAGAGTCCTTAAATCAGCTAAGAATAATAAAAGTTGATGAACACAATGGCGAAAAGAATACTCATGATTATTTAGAATAAAGATTGTTATAACATGCAATGAAAAGTTTATTGTATGAATAAAAAGTAATAGTAATTACTCACTTTGTTAGAAAAAACACGTCTTATTGCTCTAGGGTTTCCAGATTGTGCGGCGTTTTGCATTTTGAGAGTTGTCCATGGTAACTAGTGCATCAGTAACTTTGAAAGTACTTTATGCAAGCAACTTGTAAGATAAAAAAAGCACTTGCAGGACTTAGAAGCAGCTTAATATGCACTTTGAAAGTATTTAACGCAGTTTATTCTGCTTCTTTAGTTGTGTTTTCATGCAAATTCTCACATTTTTGATAGTGCAGTGTTTATAATAAAGTTTTTCAGAAAAAAGTAAAGCATTCCAACATGAGGGTTTCATTTTGCAATATCATTAAAAGTGATATTTATTATATTTTACAATTCATACTCAATTCATGCAACCAGTATAAAATTTCACCTTAAAATTATAAATTGTATAATATAAAAGCAAATTTTAATATTTCCTCACCTTTCTCAAAGCACATTTATCACTATTACAAAGTTCATATTACAAATTTTTAACTTACAAAAAATCGTTAAAAAAATATTTGAAGACATTGAAAATAATTTGTTCTCATAGTTGCAGTTGAGCTTTAGGTCTTCTGGCAATGCATCCATGAATAAACATATAAGTATATTTTGTATATTCTGAGATTCAGTAAAAATAGTAAGATTTTCTAAATTCTGGACAACTTTGTACGCCCATATCACAATTGAAAACACTTGAATGTTAGGTCTAAAAAGCCCACCTTGATCTCTGATGTTAAATAAATCACTATGTTCAATATAACATTGATTTTCCATGCAAATATTACATTAAGAATTGAGTTTGCTCTGGTAATAGCCTGTTATTTGATTCAAATTTAATTTGTCATTATTTGATAACACACAACTATATCGTGATCAAATTCAACCCGAAAAATTCTGGTGGAACATTATTTTCTACATCCTCCATTTGAAGACTAGGTAATGACAAATAAGCATCAAATTGATCAAATTTAAGAAACTTTTGAAGGCAATAGTTTTTCAGATTATAAAATATCAGGACAATTTACATGATATCTGCTTCCAATCAATTGTCTATACATGCCAAATGGTGATTAAAATTTACGTTATACCCTGTTTACACGTGACATAAGACAGATCTGTCTCCAATTATCTCAAGACATATGTAGCGTGTAAACACCCAAAACATAAGACATACGAACTCTCAAGTAGGGTAATTATAAAACAGATGTAGATCAAATAATTTTGATTTTATTGTATGTCTTCTGTCACGCTGTCACCGTGTAAACACTAAATCATAAGACATACATGTTTTTGACTGCAGTTATTTAATTATTATGGAAGCAAAATAGCAGTAATTTCGACGTATTAAATTAATAAAAAATTATTAATTATATAGGTTTTAGTATTTTATCCAATTTTCACAATTGAAAATAATACTTTTCAAATACATATGCATATTTAAACATTACTTATGCATTTTAGATAAATTTCCTAACAGGTAAATGACCTATAAATATTTTAAATTAATTTGAAATTAGCAGAAACATTTGGATACATGCAACAATGACAAATTAACCACAATTACAAAAACACCACTTTATGGTGTCGCATAACATTTTACAAATATAGAGGATTAAATTTCTTTGTTACTGAAGTTGCTTAATTAATGTTTACTTAATAATACAAATAGTATCTACAATGACTGACACTGAAGAAGACTGTTGTGTTGCGAAACTGGCCACTACTATCATATATGCAGTCCATAATAATACACAAGTGAGGAAATCTAGGCGGAAACGCAAAGTATGGACAAAATCCTGGATAAAAAGAAGACCACGAAGAGGCATGCAGGCTTTGATAGATTATGAATTTCGATTGGAGGATGCCCATTCATTTCAGAGGTTTCTTCGAATGGATATAGAAACATTTGAATTTCTTTTGGAAAAAGTTAAGCCGCTTATAGAAAAGCAAGATACTGTAATGAGAAAGAGTATTTCACCTAGTGAAAGATTGAGTTTAACTCTTAGATTTTTGGCATCTGGTGATTGTTATTCTTCACAACACTTCTTGTATCGCTTACCGAAGTGCACAATTTCTAACATTATTCCAGAAACACTAGATGCAATTTTTGATGTGCTTAAAGGAGACTACTTAAGCGTACGTTTTTAAATAAATAATACATTAACTGTCTTATATTTATTGAGGATTTGTTTTTAAATTCAGTATAGAGAACATGGGGATACACATGTAATGTTATCTAAATTAAATACATAACAATACAAAATGAAAAATTACTGTTATTAATGTATTATTCTAACAACCAATTTTGCTTTGTAGTAAGGCGAAGATAAGGTTCTTGAATGTTTCTTAATTCTCCAGTCACATACTTACCAAACGATTCACTATCATCCAGTGGCTGCGTTTTTTTCTGGCTAATAGCATCCAATGCCGAAACTGCTTTCAATAATGCACTGTTGGTGTCCACCGTTTTCTGCTTTTTGGAAGGAGTATTCGATTCGGATGATGTGCAAATTGTTTCCTCTTCCTAAACATCATTTCATAGAATAAAACTCTGCCCGGACGCACTTATTCTGTTCCCTATGTTTTTGTTGGAGATGACGCATTCCCCATGAAACCGAATCTTTTGAAACCATACTCTTATGGAACAGTTAACATGCAAGAAAGGGTTTTTAATTATCGCATTTCAAGAGCACGAATGGTAGCAGAAAATGCATTTGGGATTTTAGCAAATCGATTTCGTGTGCTATTAAATCCAATCAACTTAAATGATGTGAAAGTAGAGAAAATTATTAAAGCATGTTGTGTTTTGCATAACATGTTAATCCTCGCAAACTCCACATACTTACAAGGCATAGATGTAGATGACCCACTGTGCTCTGACCTTCTTCCAGGGCCATGGCGTGAAAATAATTCTTTAATTCGTATTCCATGCACTG
>CABFPE010000790.1:66577-94622 GCA_900660155.1 Hofstenia miamia
AGAAAGACTATCCACTTTGGTTTTTAGACCTAGAAAATTATGAGCCAGGAGATGAAAACGTTGAGTTGGCTGAAATGCTGTTGGATTTGAAACAGGATTTAAAAATTAGAAAAAGAGTTGATAGAGAAGGTGTCTTTGGCTACTTATCGATAAAAGAGTCACACCCAAATATTTTTCAACAAGTAGAACCAAGTATAATTTCCTTCCCTTCTACATGGATGGCAGAATCTGGATTTTCAGCTGTTGTGGATGTCTTTAGTAGAAAAAGAAATCGGTTAGACCTCAACAGCAGAGGAACAATCAGGCTAAGACTGAATAACTGCATCAAAATTAATTATGATATCTTGTGTCAAAAACACCAAGATCAAGGTAGTCACTAGCGACTAAACCCCTGACTTTTTAAAATAACTGTTAAAGTGTAAATATATGTACTATTTTGTTATTTTTAAGTATTATAGTGTGAAAATGGAACAGTTTAAAAGTATGAGTGGTCCATAGGAATATTTTGAAGGAATAATGGTCCATGTGCTGAAAAAGGTTGAGTCTAGAGTTCCAAAATTCTTATGGGTAGATAAAGGAAAGGAATTTTATAATAAGCAAGTTCAAGAACTTCTTGATAAGTACAATGTACTCAACAGAAAACCTTGAAAAAAATTAACTTGTAGAATAATTTAAAAGAACTATTAAAAATAAGATGTGGAAAGAATTCACAAAGCAGAATCATACACAATATTTAAAATATTAAATGAATACAATAATACAAACCAGAACTCTATAAAAATGACTCCAAATGAAGCTTCCAAAGAGAAAAATGAAGATGAAGTTTACAACAATTTGTATAATGACTTTGAAAGGGTAGATGCTAAAGAATCAGGGAACAAAGTTCCCATTATGCTAAAATTCAAATTTAAAGTAGGTGATAAAGTTAGAATAAGTAAACTTAAAAGGAAAGTTTTTGATAAAGGTTATACACCAAACTGGACTGAAAAAATATTTATTATTTATAAATTTAAATTAACAGACCCTATAACATACACATTGAGGAATTTAGCTGATGAAGAAATAAAAGGACCATTTTATGATGAAGAATTGCAAAAAACTGATCAAGATATATTTAGAATTGAAAAAGTGTTAAGAAAAAAGAATGGAATGGCCTTTGTTAAGTAGTCAGGATATCCTGATAAATTTAATAATTGGGTAAAAATCAAAAATATATAGAAACATTACTTTCAAAAAAATTTTTCTAGACAATATATATAGAGAGATGGTAACAAGAAAAAATATCACTTGTGAAACTTGTAATTTGACAATTGCTAAGAAAAATTATAATGCACATATTAAAACTAAGAAGCATTTAAAAAATGTAGAAAAGAATCATGATTTTACAATTAATCAATATATTCCAACAGTTAAAATAAATAGAAATTATGTTAATGCAATTGTTAATTTTAAGGGTTCTAAAGTACCCACAGGTGATGCAATTAACCTTAAGGGTAAAGACACCTTAATTCCATTTATAGATATTAATACATTGTTTACAGAAACATTAATAAAATATTTTAATATAATCAACCAACCATTAAAATATAATGTTTCATTTTATTTAAAATTTGCAAAAGGTATTGAAGACACACTTAAAGATGTAATAGTTCCCTATCAATTTAAAATGAAAGAAATAAAAGCTATGCATGAAATAAATAACATTAATATTTCCTCAAATTAAAGGAAATTATTGATGATTTTGAAAAATTAGAAGGATCAAACTGGGTATTCATTGGAGGGCATAGTATAAATATTAAAATGTACAAAATTTCTTGGGGTGGAACATATGTTAAATTACCAATTAAATCATCTTCAATTTTAAATATTATTAATAATGATGATAAGTGCTTGTTGTGGTCAATAATTGCAGCACAACACCCTAGTTCTAAGAATCAAAATAGAACATGCATTTATGAAAAATATCTTGAAAAATGAAATAACATTTCTAATAATAAATGGAATTGAAAAATTTATTAAACAAAATGGAATAAAAGTTAATGTTTGTGAGTTAAAAATTTGGGGGAAAGGGCAACTTCATATAATGTATTACCTATTTATTATTCTGATGAAACTGCAAATGAGTTGGGGGTATATGAAAATCACTTTGTTCTAATAAAAAACTTGAAATGTGTCAAGAGTAAATGTAATTTACCTGATGTTGATAAAACTACAATTTTATGTAATCAATTACCTATTGCTTTTGGAATCTATGCAAAATCAGATATATCTGAATTATGTAAATCAAAATACATCTCTTATTTTGGAAATGATTGTGTTGAAGTATTTGTTCAAAAAATTAAAGAATTTGAAAACAAGTTCTTTTTTATGTTTAAACATGACATTTCAATGAAAATTACTAAAAAACAAAATGAAGAATTTTAAATATCAAAGGAATGTTATTTATGTTGAGGCAAAACAGGTCCAAAGGCACCATCAGGTAAAGAGATCATTGTCATTTAACAGGTAAATACAGAGGTGCAGCTTGTAATAATTGTAATTTTTGTACCTTTGTATTTTCATAAATATTCATGATATGATTCATATTTATTTTTCAATGAATTATTTAAGTGTAAAGACAAGTTGGTTTTAAAAACCTTAAGTAAAACTGAAGAAGAATATATTTCTGTACAATATGGTTGTATAAGGTTTTTGGATTCATATCAATTTCCTGCATCATCATTAAATAATTTAACAAATAATCTTGAGAAAAAGAAATATTTAGGACTATGTGAACTTGTACAATCTAAATTAGCTTACCCATATGAATATTTTGATTCTCCTGAATCTTATGAAAAACTTCCAGATAAAAAATCAGACTACTTTTCAACTCTAACTCAAAACGCTCCAAATGAAGATGAAATAGAAAGAACTAATAAATTAATTAAAAAGTATGACATCAAGTCTGGAAAGGAATTGACAATGTTGTACTTAAAAGTTGATGACCTATTACTAGCAGATATTTTTGAAAATTTTCTTAAACTTGGTAAAGAAAAATATGGTTTAAGTTCATGTTATGCATACTCATTACCTGGATATACTTGGCATTGTGGATTAAAATTCTTAAATGTTTAATTCAATTATTTGAAAGATTATGACATTGTACTCACAATTGAACAAAATATCCAGGGTGGTATTAGTTCTGTAATGGGAGATAGATATATTAAATCAACAGATGATAATAAAATTTTGTATATTGATGCAAATAATCTATATAGCTGAGCAATGAAACAAAACCCTCCTTATAATGATATTAAATTTTTAGAAGTAAATGAGGACCTAATTGAGAAAATAATCAGAGCTTCTGACAACACCACTATTGGATATTTTATTCAGTGTGACTTATCATATCTGAATAAATTGAAAAATAAAACAAAAAACTTTCTGTTTAAAAGAAAGGTAGACCCTTCTGAATATAGTGAATATCAAAACTGAATTGCTCTTAAAAGTGTTTGTCCAACACCAAAGCTTATTTGTGATCAATATGATAAAACATTTTTTGCCATTATAGGCTATTTATTATTTTATCTATGAATGGGCATGGAAATGGTTTAAATGCACAGAGTACAGAAAAAAGTCTTAGAAGGTTACATTGACCACAACACAACTCAAAAGTAATAAATAGGTTTGAAAAAGATTTTTATAAACTTTTAAATAATGCTTTCTTTGGAAAAACTTTTCTATTTTTATCATTTCAGGCAATTTTTTATTTATAGAACTTAGATTCAAGGAATACAATTTTGCCCATTGCTGGATATTTTTTCTATTTATAGAACTTAGCTTAAAACAAAAACTTACATTTTAAATGTTTAATGTTAAAAATTTCAAACTAGAACTTAAGTACATCTTCAATTCAATTTTCTAATTAATTGATAAAATTTTTTGCACTTTTTTTCCAATAAAGAGCAAAAGCAAAAGATAAAAATGTTTTTTCAAATAATAATGCAATAAATATTTTACAACTGAAAGAAATTTCAAAAAATAGGGGCTGTTTGGTCAATTGATATTGTGAACATAAACATACATTAATCTAAAAAAAACATGTTTATGCAATATTTCAAAATAAGGTATATATATATATATACCATCAATGGGACGCATGAGTGATGGTTGGATGTCAAATTCTCTCCATGAGAAAATTCAAAAACAAATTTTTAAAGGCATTGATTCTATTACTGATGCTGAAATCTACTTAATGCCACAAGCAAAAACGCCTTTACATTCACTATTCAATAAATTGGATAAAGAAATGGCAGCAGAGGCTTTACTGTGGTTATTTAAAATTTCAAAAGATGAAGAAATTTATGATGAATGCATGCAAAATTCAAATTCAAATACGTCATCAGTTGAAATCACACTACTTCCAAATGCATCACAAAACACAGTGGACAATTTTGACGATATCATCACTGGTCAAAAGGAAAGTAATGGCACAACATCACGCCTCATCAAGAGTACAGTGAAAGATATCCTTTGTGATAGAACCCTACTTTGTGAAGGCAATTCAATATTTAAATATGTGCAGCCTGATAAACTTATTGTAAATGAGAAATGTTGCTTTCATTCCTACAGTGGGAAGAGTACAACTGAGTTAAAGAGTAGGGTGAGCTCATACCCTAGAAAGCAAATTGACACAATGCTGTTAAACACCAGACTTGTTGACGCTCTTCATTGCTTAATGGAAAAATAGAAAGCAATCAAGGATTTTCAAAATGATGTATTGGATCTTTGCAGAGAAGTAGAACAAAAATTTTCCCCCAAAAAAATAATTCTTGCTGAAATAACACCAATTTGTTAGGAGGAAAAGATCAAACAAAACAAGTATATTTTCTACTTCAACCAAATTTTAAAGGATATTTCTAGCACAAACAGGAAGATTGATTTACTAAAGTTGTTTCAAAAGTTTGTAAAAGGCGAGAAAAATGACGAAATCAATTATAAGTTTTTCACTAGGGATGGAATCCACCTGTCAAGAAAAGGACTTTCCACTGCTATTAAAGAGCTTAAAATATTCTTCAACCACTATGAAACCTTGAGAAAAAAACCAGGCAACTGATACCATCACAAGGAACAAAGAAAAATACATTCTTTCAAATCAAATCTAGTGAAACATAATGTAAGTTACAAGGATGTTGCTACACTCCATGTAAATCATCCAAGCAATAGCAATTTGAAACAAAACCTTGGAAAACCTTACAAAAATAATCTACAAGATACTACTCATCATGTAAATCCTTCAACTGCTGCCAGAGATCCGCATGAAGAACTCAAACTTTTAATGAAAATCACCTCAATCTTTTAAATGATCATAAAAACATTCTGCCATAAAATCCACAAATCCTGTCTACCTATGAAGCTGCTGTTATCTTCAGTCAAAGCAAGGTACTACTTACTCATTCTTTATATCTTTATTATCAACTTAACTATAAATTGGAAATCCCTGGTTGAAGTTAACAACTATATTAGGTATAATGTGTGCTTTCATTTTGCTAAATATCACTGAAGAGTTAATATTCCAAAATCAAATGTAAACTTGATTCACCATTTATTCTTCCTAATAAGCTTTGCCATACTTAAACTCCTCATACTACTTTCAAATGATGTTCATCAAAACCCTGGACCTAATATATTTGACAGTATTAAGCTGAATTCAATCTTCCAAAACTTTAAAAGTAACATAAAAATACCAGAAGTATTCCTGCTCACAAAAATGAGTTATTTGACATTTAGAATTCTCTGGACAACAACACAATTTACGCTTTCACAGAAACATGGATTAACACTAACTCCCCTGAAAATTTGTTCAACTTTAATGCAGAAAAGTTTACTCCATTCTTCAAAAACAGATCTACTAGAGGTGGGGGTCTAATGCTGCTAATCCCAAAATTTATGAATGCAGCCAGATGTGAATCTTTGGAAATCCACCATAACCATTTTGAAAGCCTCTGGATAAAAATCAAGAAGACCAAAAACTGCAAAATATCCATTTTGATAAATTTGTGTTATAACCCTAACAAAAAATTCACCAAAGACTTTATCAAAGTCAAGACAACAGAATTGCAGGATGCTATTTTAATAGACAAGGAAGTAATACTGCTTGGAGACTTCAACATCAACTACCTTTCTCATCATGAGTCATCCCACATTAATGGTTTATGTGATGAATTTCACCTAGACATTGTAAATAATTAAACTCCCACTAGAGATAAATCACTAATTGATTATTGCATTACAAACTCTACTTCCACTACTTACTCTTCCTTTGTCTTCAATTCTTTTTCAGACCATAATCTCTGCTTGTATGTTACAAATAAACCTTGTCAACTTAATAAATGAAAAAGAGTGTTCTCACATAGTTTTGAAAAATTTGAAGATAAGGTTTTCACTAACCTACTACTAAATATTCAATGGGACTACATGTATATGCTAAATAGCACTAATGACATGATCAGCTTTATCCTCAAACAGCTTAACATTTGCCTAAATAAAACAGCTCCATACAAAATTAAGTACATTAAAACTAACACCTATAATAAGGCATGCAGTGAGGAAATCAAGCGATTGGAAGTACAGAAGAAAACTGCATGGGATATATTAAATAAAAATAGGAACAAAGTTAACATAGTCAAANGTACATTAAAACTAACACCTATAATAAGGCATGCAGTGAGGAAATCAAGTGATTGGAAGTACAGAAGAAAACTGCATGGGATATATTAAATAAAAATAGGAACAAAGTTAACATAGTCAAATACAACAACATAAAGAAACAGCTCTCCACCACAAAGAGAATTCACAGTGAACTTCAAACAAAGCCTTTCTATAATAAGCTAAACAATGCTAAGAATAAATGGCTATTCATCAATAAAGTGCTAAATAAAGACAAGTGTCAATTAAGTCTTATGAATGAACATCAAAGGCAGGCTATGCTACAACAAAAAAACAATAGCTGAACACATGAACTCAGTTTTCAGAGACCTCAGAAGATTTAAGGGTGTTAATAGACCATATAATTGTAACATCAAACATATAAACCAAACATTTAATTTCCAGTATATAAGTATAAAAGATCTATTATGCTCTGTGAAAAATCTTGACCAGAACACTTCATGTGGCAGTAGTGTTATTCCTATCTTCATTTTAAAAAAGTATANTGTATCCAGACCACTACTAAACACTGCTTGATTAGCTTGACATTGTATTAAATATGCAAACTGTTAAATTGAAACAAAATAAGAATTCCAAATAAAATTCTCCATCAAACTCTTACAATGGTTTTCAATCTATTTATAGTGTTTCCAAAAGAAGTACCTGTTGATTCAAATTTAAACTTTCTGCCAAGATGGCAGCTAAAAATAATGAAAGTGTCATTTAATCAAAAGTATTTTTATCAACAGACACAAATATCTCCTTTTTGAGACATGTTGTTTTCTTAGTTGCATATTACAAATAAATCTGAAANATCTTCATTTTAAAAAAGTATATTCCATATTTCTCTGATCACTTGCTCTTTGCCCTAAATTATGCCATACATACATCGTGTTTTCCACTTGTGCTAAAGAAAGTAGATATATCCCCAATTTATAAAAAAGGTGGTCCCACTAATAGTGTAAATTGCAGGCCAATTGCAATCACCACCCCAATTGCAAAAATATTTGAGAAGATATTATGCTCACAGATCAATGAACACTTGAAAGAGAATAATATTTTGGTACCCTCCCAATTTGGCTTTTGTGAAAAATGAAGAATGTTAGATGCTCTATTAACACTTACTGAAAGCACCAGCAATGCCCTTAATAATAACATCTGCAGCAGTGTAGCGCTCTTAGATTTGAGCAAGGCTTTTGACAGCATTGACTTCAAATTACTAGATGATAAACTAAGTTTGTACAGATTCAGTCATAATGTAACATCCTCTACCAGGCATTATCACTGTTTATCTACTGTAACTGTATAACATTAACTGTGTTATTGCAGGTAAGGATTTACATTTTATTACTGCTTGACTAGTTTCTTCTGTTACCTTATGTAACTTAGAATTAACTGTTCACTGTTTAGGTGACAAAGCCATGCTGTAATTTCTGCAATGATCTTCTGGTGGGCATCTGCTCAAAGCAGATCTCCACATCCAGTTTCACCACTTGAACCAATGGTTGGCTGTCACTTTTCAGCTCAATCAATACAGCTTATGTGTGCCCTACTTTAGCTCAGTGTTTACTCAAGACAAGACACAATTTGACTTAAACTCTATTTTGTGAAAGTGTTTCATCAATCTGCAACTTGGCTTGTTACTAGTTGTTTGTTAAATATTACATGTAGCCATTACTGAAATATATTGGCTTATTTAAATACATCTTTGTTCAAACAACTTCCTAAATTTCATTTATAAGTTACTACATGTAAGGTTACTTTATCAGTCATTTATGGGTCATGAATTTGGATCTAAAATAGTATTAATATAATTCCTTGGTTTTGGTCATCAAACCATTTACTGACAATTCATTATTTAATACATGTAGAAGTGAAATGCTAATCAGCTAATCATGTGAAAACCCCTATACCTAACCTATGTGCACTTTCATGATCTGGCACAGAGACCCTTGAATCGTTCCCTGTGATGTATCCAGACCACTACTAAACACTGCTTGATTAGCTTGACATTGTATTAAATATGCAAACTGTTAAATTGAAACAAAATAAGAATTCCAAATAAAATTCTCCATCAAACTCTTACAATGGTTTTCAATCTATTTATAGTGTTTCCAAAAGAAGTACCTGTTGATTCAAATTTAAACTTTCTGCCAAGATGGCAGCTAAAAATAATGAAAGTGTCATTTAATCAAAAGTATTTTTATCAACAGACACAAATATCTCCTTTTTGAGACATGTTGTTTTCTTAGTTGCATATTACAAATAAATCTGAAAAAACACTAATTGATTTGATTACAATATTTTTTTAATCACCTTCTCTTCAATCTTAATCTCTTTTCTCAATGTTTGCAGCATATTTAAGATTTTGTTTGGATGATGCTACAATAATGCAAGACAATTCTTGCAAAGCTTTGTACAGAATCAACAACAACATGTCCATATCAACAATACTTATTCTTCATGTAGCATCATCCAAAAAGGCAACTAAAGCTGAATAACGTCGAATGATTATTAATTGAAATTAATTGTAAAAATTTAGTTAATGAACTTTAGTTATTTTTGTAAAATGCAACTAAGATTTAATATTGGTCAAAATAAGAAACTTGTTAGCCGATCAAGAAATAATTGACAAATTAAATTGAGCAAACTAACGCTTACGTATGAACAGCCATATTGGCAGACGAATCATTTGAATTTTAAAATCGGCAGGTACTTTTNCACTTCGTCACCTAAACAGTGATAGTGAATACTCAATCATTTTATTAACATAACTAGTTAATGATAGAGGATAGTCTGATGGTTCGACAAGGTAGTAACACCTCACCCGAGAATTACTAAGCACTCATTATCAGTAATCAGACACGGCATAATAAGCTAGGTGGAGGATGTTACATTCATATATCTGCATGAACAGAGGTGTCCCACAAGGCAGTGTTTTTGGCCCTGTACTTTTCAATTTATACATCAACGACATTAACAATTGCCTAACAGATGGGGAACTGATCATGTATGCTGATGACATCTGTATAATAAACAGACACATAAGTCAAATAATAGCAACCAAGCAATTGCAGAATAACATACAGCATGTAACAAAATATCTTGAGGAGAGCAAGTTAACAATGAACAAACAAAAGACGCAGTTTATCATTTTCTCCAGTAAACAAACCCAAGAATTATTTAATAGAATGAGTCTAATAGTCTCCAAGGATTCACCACAGATATGCAACATGCCATCTGTATCATACCTGGGCATGGAGATTGATAGATCTTTCAAATACAGTGGTTTCCTTGCCAACAAAGGGAGAAAATGGTGAGTGGCATTCAATTCCTAAAACAGCTAAAATTCATCACACAGAATAAAGCTCTCATATATGCTTTTGTTTTGAGTCAATATACATACACAAGTGTATTATTAAACAGTATAACATTGAATGGGCAAGAACATATAAATAGGATGCTCAACTGGTGCATTCGAATAATGTTCAATAGTAATAAATATCAAACAGTTGAAATAATCAATGCCATGCATATGTTATCACCTCCTTACCAGACAAAGTATGATGTGTTGGTATACACATATAACTCTGTTAAATCAAATGGTGTTCTGAGTAAATACATGACATTTAACAACAGAGCAAAAGCATGCATAAATAATGAACAAATAAAGAGCAAATACTGGAAAAACTCTGTAACATAAAAATCCTGCAGCACATGGAACAAATTGCCACTGAATATAAGAAAATTGGAAAATGTAAAATCATTCAAGAAACTGCAACATCCTCTACCAGGCATTAGCACTGTTTATCTAATGTTACTGTATAACATTAGCTGTGTTATTGCAGGTAAGGATTTACATGTTATTACTGCTTGACTAGTTTCTTCTGTTAACTTATGTAACTTAGAGTTAACTGTTCACTGTTTAGGTGACTGAGCCATGCTGTAATTTCTGCAATGATCTTCTGATGTGCATCTGCCCAAAGCAGATCTCCACATCCAGTTTCACCACCCCATCCAATGGTTGAGTGTCACTTCTCAGCTCANATGGTGTTCTGAGTAAATACATGACATTTAACAACAGAGCAAAAGCATGCATAAATAATGAACAAATAAAGAGCAAATACTGGAAAAACTCTGTAACATAAAAATCCTGCAGCACATGGAACAAATTGCCACTGAATATAAGAAAATTGGAAAATGTAAAATCATTCAAGAAACTGCAACATCCTCTACCAGGCATTAGCACTGTTTATCTAATGTTACTGTATAACATTAGCTGTGTTATTGCAGGTAAGGATTTACATGTTATTACTGCTTGACTAGTTTCTTCTGTTAACTTATGTAACTTAGAGTTAACTGTTCACTGTTTAGGTGACTGAGCCATGCTGTAATTTCTGCAATGATCTTCTGATGTGCATCTGCCCAAAGCAGATCTCCACATCCAGTTTCACCACCCCATCCAATGCTTGAGTGTCACTTCTCAGCTCAATCAATACAGCTTATGTGTGCCCTACTTTAGCTCAGTGTTTACTCAAGATAAGACACAATTCAACTTAAACTCTATTTTGTGAAAGTGTTTTATTGATCTGCAACCTGGCTTGTTAGTAGTTGTTCATTAAATATTACATGTAGCCATTACCAACATATATTGGCTTATTTAAATACATCTTTGTTCAAACAACTTCCTAGCTTACATTTATAAGTTACTACATGTACAGTCACTTTATCAGTCATTTATGGGTCATGAATTTGGATCTAAAATAGTATTAATATATATATCCTTGGTTTCAGTCATCTAACCATTTACTGACAATTAATTATTTAATACATGTAGAAATGAAATGCTAGTCGACAAACCAAGAGAAAGCCCCTATACCTAACATATGTGCACTTTCATGATCTGGCACAGAGACCCTAGAATCATTCCCTGTGATGTATCCAGACCACTACTAAACACCGCTCAATTAGCTCAACATTGTATTAAATAAGCAAACCATTAAACTGAAACAAAAAGAATTCCAAATAAAATTCTTTATCAAACTCTTACAATAGTTTTAACTGTATTTATAGTAATTCAAAAAGAAGTACATGTCAATTCAAATTTAAACTTTCTGCCAAGATGGTGGCTGAAAATAATGAAAGTGTCAGTTAGTCAAAAAGTATTTTTATAGGCAGACACAATTATCTTTTTTGACACATGTTGTTTTCTTAGTTGCATATTACAAATAAATCTGAAATAACACTAATTGATTTGATTACAATATTTTTTTAATCATCTTCTCTTTGATCTTAATCTCTTTTCTCCACATTTGCAGCTTATTTAAGATTTTGTTTGGATGATGCTACAAAACTACTGAAACATAATTTACTTAAAGAACAATATGAACCTGGTTATTCCAAATGATTAAATAGATGGCAAAACATTTAAACTGTGAGTTGTTTTATTCTTTTGTTTTACCTATGTTTAGTGCTTTGTTGTTTTGTCTATATTTTTGTTTTTGTATGTGTATTTATATTATTTTAATTGTTTGTTAGCTTAGAACATGTGTATTTTGTATATTTGTAAATATGTAAATACTTATGTACAATGTACACACTCAACTCTAAATAAAGCTAATTAATTATATATATATATATATATATATTGAAACCATTAGCAACTTAATATTAGAAATACCACTTTTGACTGCATGGAAAATGAAAAAACAAAAGGAATTCAATTTTGTTATTAGAAGTTTATACTTGAATATTTTTAATAATAAGATGATTAAAATATAACATTAGATATTCATTTATTTATCAATAATGATAAAAAATCAAAAATGAGTTTAATAATTGTTTTATTGGTTAATTTTGTGCAATCATCTTGTGATTATTTTAAATCTATAATACATCTTATAATTTATGTGAATAATTATATGTAAGATTGATAACTTTAAGCTAAAAAAAAAATTCAGAATGTTCAGGAAGAACAACATTCAAAATTGCACTATAAGGAAATTGCAATATAAAAATATTACAAATATATATTGTAAATATTAATAATAAATACCTTTAATTTATAAGTAAATGCATTCATTGGAATCATTTCTTCTAGAAAGAACCTTCATGAACATATATATGCCCAAACTTCTAAAGAGGACTTTTGATTTTTATTAATTTTCAGTGTTTCAAACTTAGTTTTTGAATTTATTGTAACTGTCCACTCAATTAAGAGTACATGTAATTGCTCATTTAATTTTCTAAGAACCTGTAAATATTTACCTTTTCTCTGTATAAATTAGGGAACTTACTGTAGCAATTGGCAAATAAATTTTGTTTTAGCTGGATAATGTTTGCTTTATTTTTCTTTATTACATTTCTAAACCTTTTAGGTTTTTTGCGAGTATAATAATGATGATTCTGTAAGATCTGGCTATAATGTAGGAGAAACTCTGCTGTGCCTGGAGTGATAACTCACTCCTTGAGAAGATGTGAGCCGATATTGTGGTTGCTTTAGGGCTAGGCCTACGTATAGGGAATAACAACTTTAACATTGGTCAATCATGCATGCACTTAACATCACACTATGCAAATATTATATGCTGTTGGCGTATGCAAATATGTGGTAACTACACATTATTTTATCTATTATTACATGAGCTGAGATAACAAGAACAATAATCTAAATTTATTGTTGAGCTAGAAATTAAACTTGAGACACACAATTAGCACCTTGGCAAGTATGGATGGATTCACATGATTTGGCTTTGGCATGATGCCATGTAAATTGGTCGTTAGCTGGTAAGCCTTCTTGGAAATGGTTTTGGTTCTTTTTTCTACAGTGAAAATGGCGAACTACCAATCTTCATTTGTTTTGCTAGAGTGTGGGTCATTCTTGGTGATGGTAACTTTTGCAACCTTTTTATTGCTTGAGCTGCTAGACACACCCTGTGATTCTACATGGTGACCCTGACATGATACAGAACTTTTCTAGTGTTTTCTTATTGTATTTAACTTCATTTTTCCACTGGGTGTGAGTCAGCTGGGATGGATTTCCCCTGACTGTGATCTACTTCAACACCCATCAATACACAACTTTACCTCATATGTAATTCTACATTTTCAATTCTGCTATCTGATGCCATTACTGAGCCTCAATTCCATTCTTACCTGTTCTTAGTGCCATATTGGTGTAGTCTCATTGTTCTAGAATTTGGAATGATTGCCATACCTATACCTTGCTGCTGTCTGTCAAGTGCTTTTATTTCTCCTACACAGTTGGATGTTTCTTCTACATTATTGGAATTGTTTTAGAACCTTTTCTCTTACTTTACTTTTACTTGTTTACTTATTGTTGTTCTTGTGGATATGGATTTGTCTTTTTCTCGTAATGGGACCCCTCTCTGGGTATCCCCTGTGTGAGCATTGGCAGCTTGGACACTGTCCCCAACACCATTGGATTTGATTCTAATGTTGTTTATCCTACACCTACTCCCACTAAACCTGTTTCTGCTATGTCTACACCCTCCAAAGTTTTTCAGCAAGGGATCCCCACTCCTGATACCTCATTGAACCCATTTACTTCATACCAGCCATTGTTGCCTCCTCCAGATTTGCTGACTACTGAAGTTGAAAAACTAAGAGAAGCCCTCTCCAAGCAAATTTCTCAGTGCTGCTCTTGCAAAGCCTGTCTTGATGCCCTACATGTGGAGCTACAACAAGCTACTGAAGCTTGGCAGTGTGAGAGATGCTTACTTGACTAAATCTCTGCATTACAGATGCAAATTCAAAAGTCTACCCCACTTTCTCCACCAGTTTTGCCAGGAGAAACCAAATATGTGACTGGTGCTTTCTTGCATAGCACTCTTGATGCTCTCTCTGAGAGATTTACAAGCATTATGTCACAAACATTTTCTGCTTATCTTTCCCATGCTCCATCAGCAACTACCACTACTCCAGTGACGCCACCATTTGTTACCCCTGTTACCTCTTTTACAGTTGGAGAACCTACTTTCACCCAGTCAGCACTTTTGCAAGTCTCAATGCTAACTACTTTATCTACGCCAAGCTCTTGGACTCCAAGCACAACAGTTGTGCCCACAGCTCCTGTTAGTGTCACAGTCACTCCAACTGCTATGATTACCTCTCCTCTTCCTCTGAGTAATCCTATCAGGTCCACTACAACTTGTTGCCCCCTCTTTACACAGTAGATTCTACCTACCAAAGCACTGGGAAGCAAACCAGCAAATCTTTTTAACAGACATTCTGTGCTGCCTAAGTTTACTGGAAAGATTGATGAAAGTTTGCAGTCATTCAAAGTGTGGCTCTTTCTTTTCAAGCTCACAATGAAACAATATAAANAAAGCACCTCACATAAAACAGCAATACAAGATGCTCTTATTTGATCTTTCCTTCAAGGAGAGAGATGATGTCAGGACCTATATTACACAGGTTGATAGACTCTTTTGCCTCAGCAAGTTGATGCCAGAATACTTGAGACATGATCTCTTTTTGTATATTTGTCGGGATTCCCCTCCACCATTCAGAGCTGCCTCAAACTCAAATGTGATCCAGAAGAAGACTTGAATTCTATTATCAAGAAGGTGATTAGCATAATTTACATGCTACAGAACACAACTTGCATCAAGAGAGATGCTGGTGATTTAAAGACAGGTCAAACTGCCTCCAAAACATTGACCTCCTCAAGTTCTGCTGTAGTGCAGAAAAAACAGATAATGAACTACAATCAGCTCACATTCAGATTGAGAGTGGGGCAGTTATTGGTCTAATTGTGGATGGAGATGGTTTCCTCATTGAAGAGCCGTCAACTGAAGTGTGTACTCCTGACACCCTGGTCAAGTCTGTCAGTCATTTAAATTAGATGGAGCACTGCTTCTCAAAAACTGTGCACATGATTTATTGGTGATAACTTTGTTATTGCGTGCCAACATCATCCCTGCAGATATGAACAGATTACTAATCAATGTTACTATCAATACAGGAGCCTGTGCTTCCATAATAAGCAACACCTGTTGCAACAAGCTTTGTCTGCAGAGAAAGGATCTGCTACCATCTATGGTGTGCTTGTTGGACACCTCAGGAAATAGTATCTCACTGAAGGGTCAAGTAAATGATCTAAAATTACAACTACGCCAAGAATGTTTCTTAGTGGACCTTAGCATGGTAGACACTTGCAATTGGCCCCTGTTGTATGATGTCATTCTTGGAAATGATTTCATACAGAAGAACGCCTGTGTAATCAACTATGGGAATAGCATGATCTCAATCCATGAGAGTGAGCCTCAGGAAGAGCTTAACACCATTAGCAACCAAGAAATTTCACTAATGTTTTCTGAGAGCATTGTAATAGAACCATGGCACTGGCAACAAGTTGCTGTCACTACCAACTCCCCTTACAAGGGCAATGTCATGATTTCAGGGCAAAGGGAAAATGCCTCTGTTGTCTGCAATTCTCTCTGGACCTCTGTCATGTCTCTTGTGGCAAGACTTATGTCACAGTGATCAACAGTTCTGCTCACTTGGTCTGAATGGACCCAACTAAGATATCTATTGTCACAACTCTGGTCTGACTCAAACTCAGAGCTCCTGCTTGCTCACCAGTTCTCACTGCAATTCATGATCTGAGTGAACCCAGTGATCCAGTAAGGATCCCAACAGTCAATGAAAAGACTCATGGACATCTGAGTCCCCAGGAATGTGATGCATTATCTGCTCTTCTGCACCAGCACAATGATGTATTTAATTATGGCTCTATTAGTGTTGGTAAAGGCATTTGGGAACAACATGCAATTGAAACCAGAGTGATCACCCCATTTGGTTGCCAGTTTTGCAAGTACCTGAGAATTTGCAAGTGGAGTATGAACAGATCCTTAGAGATCTAATTGAGAGCTGTATTATCTGGAATAGCAACAGCCCATATTTGGCAACCACAGTATTTGCGGTTGACATTTGTGTTGACATTCAATGCCTCAATGATATCACTATTAAAGATGTGTACCTGTTACCTCACATTGAGGACCTCCTATATGATGCCAGCAAGTGCAGTTTGTTTTTGTGCTTAGATCTCTGTAAAGACTATTGGCAGATACCTATGAAGCCTGCTGAAATCCCAAAAACTGAATTTATCACACTGTACAGCCTGTTTGAATGGAAATATATGGCCTTTGGGCTTTGTAATGCTCTGGCCACATTTCAGTGCTACATTACAATTGTGTTACAGAATGGAGCCAACATTCTTGAACAAGGGATTACAGCATATATGAATCCTTGTTGCTGGGCACACGTTCTCTGATCATCTGGATAAGTTTGGTTACACTCTGAAGATCTTCTACAACACTGGACTCTGGGTCAATGGAAATAAGTGTTCACTTATCTCACCTCAAGTTACCTTCTTAGGAAGAGTGATTGAACCTGGAAGAATATTTATAAAGAATGATGCAAAAGACCACCTCAATCATATTTAGAATCCATGCTCATGCAAGGACGTCCAACATATGATGGGCTTTCTTAATTATTATGGCTCATTCACTCCTGAGCTAGCCAATCAAATGAAACACATTTCTAATTTACTCCAAAAAATGTCAAGTTTTGTTGGACCTGGATCAAACAGGAGGAGCTGGATGCCATCAAACAAGAACTAAGGTGGATCCCAAGTTTAAATACACCTGACTACACCAAAGAATTTATTGTCAAATGCGACGCAAGCTCCGTCGCTATCAGTGGTGTATTAAGCCAGACTGGTGCAGTATTTCAGCCAAAAATTTTGAAATGCTGAACTAAATTATGGAGCAACAAAATCTGAAATGCTAGAGCTTGTCAAGAGCCTGAAGAAGTTTTGATTCTTCATCTTAGGATGTCAGTTTACCATCCATACTGATAACTCTGCACTGGCCTGGTTAAAAAAGTTCTCCAGGGACAAGTCAAACATTGCTGCCTGATGGCTGGAATATTTAAAGGATTTTACCTTCACCATCACCTACTATCTGTGGAGATTACATCTCAACGCAGACTATTTTACCACATTACAAGCAAGACATCAGAAAGCCACCTGGTGAGAAGACTCCTTTCAGGTTCATCCCAGCAAGTAATTACAAACTCTTGCCTGACATTAATGCCAAGCAGAACAGGAAAGCAATCCTCCCCATTATAGTGAAAGAAGAGATTTCAGAAAAAGAAATTGTGGTCCACCAACTACATGACAAATTTTGTCTGAAATCATCACAAAAGTGAGGAATCCAAATCATGCTATATGCAATGTTGCAAAAAGACATTTCCAATGGCATCATTGGAAAATTACTGAAGCTGGGCTTTTGTACGCCCATAGCCATAATAACCATCTGGTGCTTCCAGAATACTTCAAGAGGGATCTTGTCCAGACGATCCATGAGTGCAGTCATCTTGGGATAATTAAGACAGAGATAACATTTAATGCTTGCTAAGTTACCTTAGGGATATGAGCCACTGTCCACGATGTAATAGACAAATGCGAAGTATGCTTGCTTCAGGGAGCCAGGAACTTCCCAGAACAGAGAGCCAAGCTCCACAGTCGGGTTGCCAAATGAACAAACAAAGTAGTCTATATGGACCTTGAGAAATTGTCGCGAGATGAAGAAGGTTTCCAATATCTTCTGGTGTTAATTGACCATTTCAGGAAGTACAAGAAACTCATCCCACTTAAAAACACTACATTGGAAGTCACTAGAGAAAAAGTTGTGAAGGAGTGGATCTTCAAGCTCAGACCTATGGAATGGATGAATTCCAACCACAGTCTGCAATTCAAGAACAACCTGATGGCCACCCTCATGAAAGTACTAGAAATCGTGCACAACTTTACCACTGCATACCATCCTCAGTTGAACAGTGTTGGTGAACAACTCAATCATACCATCATTAAGTTAATTAGAGTAGCACTAGCCCGAGCTGCCAGTCAAAATGGGTGACAATTAATAGAGGCAGTCAAATTATTTTACAACACCGCCATTCACTCCACCATGAAAGTTAACTCTTTCAAGGCTATGTTTGGCCAAGAGGCAAGCATGCAGCTATCAGTAATGTTCCCAGATTAAAACGAGCCTACCATGGAGAATTTTGCTTACTTTCCCCATCAGATTACTGATGCCAATCAGGTTTGAAAACTTGCCACTAATTGACAAAGACCATTTATCATAACAAAAGTATTAGATCATCATCACTACTTGTTAAATAAAGGTAAGTTTGCCCATTTTCAGCGACTTAGAGGAACTATTAAAGATATACATAACACAGTCATTAACAATAATAGCGAGTTTTCCCTCATCAATAATGGCACATATGAGATTGAATATTATGATAACCTCACTGAATGTGAGGAAGATGACCTTACACAGGTAGAGTATGATAGTAACCTTGGTACTCATAGCAACACTATAGCTACTCGTGTTTTGCCTAAATGAAAAGCTAGAGATCAGAGTTATTTAGATCACTTAAATACCCAGGATTGTGACCTTAATCTTATATCTTTGTTTAGCAACCATGAAATGATCAGAGAACCAACCACCAGCCAGATGGATGAACCCACAAGACGAGATGAATCAAGCAACAACACTGAGACAAGTAGATGAAAGCACCTCACAAAAGCAAGAGTGCCCAGCAGAGGACTCCAGTAGTAGCAGCTGCTACTATGAGGGGAGACAACTCTCTCCTTAGAGCATATTTTGCCCAACTTACTAACATAACCACATCCTGAGTTGACCTGAAACCTCCCTCTAGTCCAGGTCCTTCCTCCCCTGCTTCAACTAGTGTTAGATCCTGAAAAGCAGAGGAACTAAAGCAAAAACATCTAAGATTGGAGATGAGATTCTACATCTGTAATTCATTGCTACACAAAAGGCAGTTATTTTAGTTTGTGATAATCTATCCGAGGAAACTGAAAATAAGCTGTGGACTTTTAACACCAAAGATCTAACTTGTTCCATCAATGTTATTCCCTTTATCATTAATGCAGAGTGTTGGCCCAAAGTTAATGCAATTATCTGCTGTGACTCCAAGATGTTAGCTGGCATGGTGCGACCCTATTGGCAAAGCACCTTCCACATGATGTTCAACAAAGACTTCAACCTGTCCCACCTGTGCAAACTTTTAAACAGCAACAAAAAATCAAGAAATTCAAGTATGTCAACATTGACTTCAACAATCTGTTGATTGTTTATTTCCTCTGTGTAAATGAAGTAGCTCACCCAAAGATTATGGAAAAGATCGAAATCACCTATCAACTTGCTTAGGTGGAAAAGATATTCTTAGTCATGTTTTTAAAAGAGGAGTACAAGATACAATCCCAGATGAAGTCGAGAACTTACACTTCTGCATAGAACACTCTAGAGTCTTATACAGCAGTTCCTACAGGCCCACAAGTATGTATAACACTCACCTCATTTAGGACATGAAGATTATCTATACAAACCTGCTCATGTGCAAAAAGATCCCCACACACTGTCTTGTTGTCAACACTCATTTAATCATCAACACATGTATTCAGGCTCAGTCTCTGGAGTTGATTAACATCAACTTGCCCAGCCTCTCTACAGTATCAGATCTCCATGTCAGCTTTGCCTTTTCAAAAAGCACAGCCAGGGCAACAACTCGCCCTGGACATAGAGTGCACCACAGCCCGCCTACACCTAACTATGCCTCAGATTGAAAACTTACAGAGCCACAGACTCTGCAGGGCTTTTTGGGAATCCATCTGAGAAGCTAAGATCAACTATCCTGTCACTATCAAAACAAGTCAAGTTTTGCCCAACTGGAAGACAACATTGAGAAAAACAATCTCCTCTGCATCCCACCCCCTTACCTGATGACGCCACTGATCCTGCCATCTTGGAGAGTCCGCCATGGAAAGAAGAAGGTTTCTGCCCATCTTGCAGTGAAGCTGTCACTCAATGAGAGGCACTTAAGCAAGTAACTCGGCAGCCATGGTACGCAGATGTTTCATCCTGGGATGATGTGCTGGCCAAGGAAATGGTTGAAGAAGCCCAAAAGCTGTTGTGTGGTCCTACTGTCCAAATGTTACCGCAAGCTTAACTGTGCAATGGGGGTGTGTAGAGTCACTCAGGGCCCTTTTGATTTTATTTTTACTTATTGGCACTCTCTTTAATTAATTCGGTGCTATTACCATCATTTATTTAGTGATTTTTATTAATTTTCAGTGTTTCAAACTTAGTTTTCGAATTTATTGTAACTGTCCCCTCAATTAAGAGTATGTGTAATTGCTCCTTTAATTTGCAAGGGAAAAAGTGAATTTTGTAAGAACTGGTAAATATTTACCTTTTCTCTGTATAAATTAGGGAACTTACTGTAGCAATCAGCAAATAAATTTCGTTCTCACTGGATAATGTTTGCTTTATTTTTCTTTATTATAATTCTAACCCTTTTAGGTTTTTTGCAAATATAATAATGATGATTCTGTAAGATCCGGCGATAATATAGGAGAAACTCCACTGTGCCTGGAGTGATAACTTGCTCCTTGACAGATGTGAGCCTATATTGTGGTCACTTTAGAGCTAGGCCTACGTTTAGGGAATAACAAATTTAACATTGGTTGATCATACATGCACTTAACATCACACTATGCAAATATAATATGCCATTGGCATACGCGAATATGTGGTAACTACACGTTATTTTATCTATTATTACATGAGCTGAGATAACAAGAACAATGATCTAATTTATTGTTGAGCTACAAAATTAAACTTGAGACACACAATTAGCACCTTGGTGTGTATGGATGGATTCACTTGATTTGGCTTTGGCGTGATGCTGTGTAAATTGGTAACTAGCTGGAAAGCCTTCTTGGAAATGGCTTTGGTTCTTTTTCCTCAGTGAAATTGGTGAACTACCAATCTTCATTTGTTTTGTTAGAGTGTTGGTCATTCACCACGATGGTAACCTTTGTACCACTTGAGCTCCTAGACAGGCCCTGTGATTCTACAAAATGACTTTATGCATTAGTTTCTAAAGATATTGAATTGATATTGAATTTCAAAGATTTAGAAAATTTAATAAATTTAAAATATTAAAAATTAATTTTACTCATATATTTAGATATATAAATCTTTATTAATTAGGTAAGATTTCAAGATTGCTTAAAATTTAAAATTTTCTTAAATAAAAATTAATAAGAAACTACTTACAGTGATATGTGTTTGAAGCTTGAAAATGGATAGTTAAATGAAAATTTCCAGATGTATGGAGTAATTGACGTATCTAATTTTTAACACATGTTGCACTTTTCAGGAATACTTGTTTTCTTCAAAGATAATGTTAGCAAGGAAGCATCAGTTGGTTAATGCACACAAGTTACACAATTTTAATAAATTTCAAACACATGTTACACTTTCAAAAATGCTTACTATAAAATCCACATACTTAAAATGTCTACTGATTGGCCTTCAAAGGTGATTTTATAAAAAATGCAAAAAATTGCTCAAAAACATATTGGTGCATAGTTAAAAATGGGTATAATTGAATAATTATTTATATTGGTATGGTTGCCATTTTTTGACCCATGGCTGCCATATCCAGAATTTTTAAAAATGCCTTTTTCTTATTAAAATCAATAGAAAAAATGTAAGAAGTTATTAAAAAATAATTATTATTAGAAAACTGCATACATACAACTGGTGTATTGATTACTATTACTATGAATCCCCAATCACCTCTAAATAATCTATTTTATGTTGTGTGAACCAATCAGCAACATTCTCTTATTGATAATACTTTTTAGTTTTTCTTTGCTTTGTTTTATAATGTCTGGCAAAATTCCTGATTTGGAAGCCAAAATAATAAAAAGTTGCTGGAAACAAACAGTTTTTTCATTTTTGCAATTGTGGGTGCATTAATTGTAAAGGATTGGCTCATTTATTTGAAAAACATAACTATAAAGTTGTTAAAGTTATTCAGCCACATTTCCATTTGATGGTTGTTTACATTGCAGTTAATCCATTAAGCTTAGCTAATTGAAATTATTTATTTCAAGTGAATAGTGGTAATAAGGCACCATTCCATTATATAATAGGAATGAATAGGTTCAACTCCAATCTGTTCAATTATGTTAATTTTTGAATAGCCTATAGTCAAAGTTTATGAATGACGCTCAACCAATTTTTGTAGATAGTAGAAAAGTGTTGTCCTTTGTATTGGTTCTAAATACCTTATTGTCAAATCATCCACCAGACGATTTTGTGCCATAATAAATATATCTATTCAATCTTTGGCTCATTTAGTGGAATTAATTCCATTGATCTTTGCTGCATATTGATTTTACTACATAGTTAAATTCAACCTTATTGTTAGATTTAATGTAACAATTATGTTTAGGTAATCTTTGTTGCAGCATCCAAGTGGGCATCTGCACGACGCAGATCCATTCACCAACAATTTATTAATCCAACCATACAATTTCCATTTACTGATGCCTCAACTCAGGGACATAGATTATGTGTTTCCTAGTTAGTGCAGTGCTGATAATATTAATGATAAAATTTGACTTATTCTCTGTTTAAAATAAAACATTATACTCTTTCTGTATTTGTTACAAGTAATTGCAAGCAAATTTACAAATATAGCGATTTTAGAAAGAATTCAGTGAGATTTGAACTCAAGCTTCCCTTCAGCGGCTGTGTATCTTAGAAATAAAAATTCTGGATACATTTTTGTCTATAAATGGTTATAGTATTGATTGTTTAGGATATTTATATTATATTTCCGGAGATATTTTAAATTGAACTGATATCAGTAGAGCTACAATTTACATGCTTCAACCAAATGATAATTTAAAAGGCAGCATTTCAAGCTCTTTTGTTGAATATTGGTCTTCATGAAGACTACTGTAAAGTGGTTCTCAGCAAGCAAAAAAATTATTCTTCAAAAATGGGTTTTGTTCCATTTATTCCCACTTAACATGTGCATTGTTATTGTTACATGCCAGATTGCCGAGAATATAATAGAAATTAAGAAACCATAGATTGTTTGTCTTCCAATTAGAAAAGATTTTCATCAAGCATATCAACATGACTTTTCAAACATTTACAGGTATCAGAAACAGAAGTCATATAAATTCTGTAATTATATTTTTACAACTTATTTCTTATGTATGCTTGTATTAAATAATTATCTTCATGCTTCATTAGAATACTTATTATTCACAAGATACATCACAGTTGAAATGTAAAAATATTATGATGTCAATTAATGTAAAATTTCAAAATGTAATTACAATATTCCCTTGCTATTTGCAAGGGTTGCCTTCCTCACCCTCGTGAATATTGGATACATTTCTTAAACGTCTATTGATACAGTACTAAATGCTTCCCAAACAGTTTCTAAAGCCACTCTTATTCATTACTATATTTAGAATATAGTAATAATGTAGTATTATTTTGTGCAGGTAACTATTTCACTATAATATAGTATAATGATAATGAAAACACATTTTAGTTTTGTACAACAACAATATTTTAATCAAAAAGAAATGTAAGTACAGGAGGACAGTAACACTGCATAACATAGTGACCCAAAGTGTATTACTGTATTGTAAAGTTATTTCTTATGTGTTAGGGGTAAGAGCCCAACCTGCGAATGGGGAACTGCAAATAGGCATTAGACGAAATTTATTTAAGCACTTGTAAGCCCTCTAACGGCCAAGAAATGTAGTCCAAATTTTATATGAACGTACAATTATTTGAAATTAAATGCCCTCGTTTTATCTCGATGTTTAAACAATTGCTTTCCACTGGTGACCCATTATCTTCATGTAGGAACTGCTACCAAGCGTCAACATAGGTTAAATTGTTCTTTTAAACTGTTGCTCCTCATTCTGCACAGGTAGGGATGTACGCATGTTAGCTATTCATTGTATGCATTTCCGTTAACCTTTACTTAAACAAAATAACTGGATACTGTTTAGGTACTCCTCCATCATAGCTCTGCTCCATGGTTGATGTACAGATGTACATATGGCCTCTGGCTGACTCTGATCTCTGCATTACCCCGTTGGTGTTTCCATTGCTGATTCTTGTAGCTCCAAACCTCAGCTCAATGAAGTACTTATGTGTTCCCTCCTAACTCGGTGTACTTCTCAAGGCCATTTGTAACTGACTTAAACTCAATTTGTATTGTGTAATTTAATTCACTTCGCAACCTGGCAATGTCACTAGCTGCTTAATAATTAGTACTTCAGCCATTACCAAAAACTATTGGCTTTAGATAAATTAATATAATTAAGTTACATGATAACTTGCAGCTTCCTACCTTACATTTAGATAACATAATACATGCTCGTTCGATTTATTGGTCTGTTATAGGTCACCTAAGTCTATAATATAAAATATGTATAACCTACGTTAGGCTATCCAGCCCTTTTGCTGATGTTGATTATTAGATACATGAAATTGATCAAATCGTTAGCCAGCTAAACAGAGAAAAACTTCTATTCTTACACCTCACATAAATGCAGGTTCATGGTTTGGATCAAGGACCCTCGAGTCTCTCCCAATGTGTTCCCAAACCACTACTACTGCATTTACATTAATATACAGAGACACCGGAAGCAACTCAACATTGAGGGGCAAAATTTGCTAAGCTTAAATGTCTATATATTTTTTAAATTACTTGAATTTTAGGCCAGCTTAACGATTTGATATTTTTATCACTCTTAATTGAACATCAGTAATAAAAGATATCACAACCTTACGATTTTTATAAAATTTACAAAATTTATAATGTATTGATAATTATTTAAATTACTTGAATATATTAATATTTTAATAAACAAAACGTCAATCCTATATTTTTTAATATAAGAAATGAAAGGCATTGCTTTTCAAATACACAGATTATCTAGAGCATGCTTTTAAATTTGAATAATCAAAAGTAGCGAAAGTGTTAATTTTGACCATTTCTATTGGCCGATGTGCAGGTACCATATTTAATATATCGAGAAAACGAAGAATAGTTTCACATGGAAGTATTCACTGCGAACATTTTGATGTATACAGTTTATCAATAGCATCAATACTCAAATAGCAATGGGGTTCTGAATTGTGTCATTTGACGAAATATAATAGAAATTTGAAATTGTTATAATAAAAAATTCCAAAATTACTCAGAAAAAAGGAGTAAAAAATCAGATTTTGATCTTGTAAAATAGGTTAAGAGTTATTCCTTTAAACTCTGAAAACAGCTTAGAAATCTGAACAAGATTCAATTAGTATTGCCTTTAAAATTTATAAATATATTGCGCGACATTTTTAACATTTACATATATTGAATTGTATTATTTTAATCAATTTCACTCAAAGAGATTGGTAATGACTTCTTTATGTATTAAGTAATATAGTGCAGCTAGATAGTGTACAACAAACACCCATTTCTATGAAATAGACCTGCACTGAATTGTCTTTGAAACGCACTTTAAATTCGTAAAAATCTGTATAAATAAGCAAACCGATATAAAATGTAAAGATAAGATTTTCGAAGAATTTACTTCAACACATTCCAAAATGATTTCTCACATATTTATAGTTAACTTTCACAAAGTAGTGTCATTCCAGTGGGAGAGGCATTGTGTCTTTTTGTCTCCCTGCCCTCAAATCGGCATTGTGGACTACTTGGACGCCTTCTCACTCTGTTCCTTTGATTAGTCGTGGGTTGGTTCTTGTCCCTTCTGTCTTCCATTGGACGTCCAGTTCAAGATTTCCTTCATATCCTTCTCTGTGGGTTTGACATTGTCATGTCCTCAGGTCTTTGGGTTCAGCACACTCTGTTCCTCAGTGGCTGTTGCATCTTGTTTTGTCGACCCATAGTTCTCTTTGCTTGATTTCAGCTTGCGACTAAAAAATTGTATGGGTACCTCCTTGCCATCCTTCAGTTGTCCCAGCATTGCTATAATTGCTTTTTTCATTACTTCATTCAGCTTCTGAAAGTCTATACATAACCTGTGTTTGTCTCCCTGTTTCACAAACACCATTGGTGCAGCATATGGGCATTCACTGGGTCGTATTATCTTGTTATTGATCTATTCATTGATTATCCTGTTGTATTCGTCCTTCATCTGCTCAGGTACTCGCCTTGCTGGCAGTTTTATTGCTTTGTTTGTTGTCCCACACTTATTTCTCCATAGTTGAATATCCGTTTGTGTCTCTCCAGCACCTCCCAAAGTTGTTGTAATTCAGCTGCACTCAAATGTTTGTATTCCTCCTCTGACAGTTCAGGTATTTTGTACTGATCTTCTTCTTTGGCTTTCGTCCCTCCGCCCTCAAGTCAGCTGTGGGGAATACTCGCTACATCAATTGTTTTCCTCCACTTGCCCTTTAGTCAGCATTGTGGAGTACCTACTGTTTTTGTTTGTAAGTCCTTGAGTCAACCATACAAACTACTCTGCTCATCAATGTTCTCCATTGCTCTCCAAATGGCTTTGATGCTAGATCTGACATGCTATCTGAATATCCGTACATTTGCTTTCTTCACATTGATATTTCAATTTGTTGCATTTAGAATTGGGACCTTTCCTCTGCCATTCTTTATTGCGCACACACTTGATAGCATCAACACTCTTTTTGAATTGATCACTTTGTTATTGTAAATCATTATGTCTGCTGTTATCAGTTCTTCTATTTTCACTCTGTGCATACTCCATTGATACAGTTGCAATTTTATATCTTCTTCCAGTTCAAAGACTATTGTTGATGGTTTTCCTTCCTGTTCTTTGATTTCAATTTCCTCTTCTCATACTTTGATCATTCTGTCAGCATAATTTATCACACATCTGTTCTTTGTCAAAAAATCTTCACCTAATATCACCCCATAGGGCAATTAGTTATTGTAGAATCATGCCAACTCGCTGTGATGGCAATACTTAGAGAAAACTATTACTTTTCTTAGATTAGACATAAAGCGAAGTTGACACTTTTCCGATTTCTCTCCTTTACTATAACTGTATGGTTCATTAAACTTATTTAATACACCGGAGCCTTTGTAGCTACCTAGTTAACCAAACTTATTTAGGTAAAGCAGAGAGATTAGAGAACAGGATCAACACTCAATAGAAGCCACGCACTTCCAGGAACACATACGCCAGCTGCATCTTACCAATGTGACTGCCAACGTGGTAAAGAGAACAACAATGGAATGGTGATGTGAATAGTGAACTCAGTGTAATGGGGATTGCAACTACCTAACAATTTAGTGCATTGATTGTTTTTGTTATTACGAACTAATGCAATAAACGAAGTGGCGCAACCATTCTGCTGTAATAGCTTATTATGAGGCCCTACATTTAATAACCCTACATATAGATAAATAGATAATAGCCCTT